>RSEE01000119.1:0-180590 GCA_003971905.1 Moniliella sp. 'wahieum' | reverse complement strand
ATCTAGCTTCTGCTGACATGGCAATGGGGGAGTATAATGCGTCTTGTCCGCTGTGCGAAATGGGGTGGGGAAAAAGGGCGAAAAAGGGGTTAGAAGGCTAGCGGATTGCCCGTGGTATCTCCCTGCCACACGTCGATTGAGGAACTGGGGTGGGCGGCGATGCGCGCGCGAGGGGAGGAGTGGTAAAGAGAGGAGCGGTGGTGGGGATGAGGGGGACGCGTAGGCGTTTAGGCCTTAGGCCTCATTGTCGGCTGCAAAAGGCTGGGCCACTCACGACTCTCACGACTGAGCCTGCCTGCAGTGGTTCAGCATCGCTTATACAGCGTTGTATACGCGAGGGATCGCTTTGTGGACAAGCGCGTATGGCACTACGTTTTATTTTCTCGCCTATCTTGCCGTCATCCAATGTGGGCCCTCACTCGCTACGCATACTTTCGCCATTTAAGCGAACCTAGGCTCTCCTTTGTTGATCCGATCTCATATTCCAGATGGCCAAAAACACTTGGGATCCACGCAAGATCCAGAACGGGCAACATGCCAGAAGACACCACCCGATCAGTGCTTGGGCGGGTTGTACTGCAGCCGGCGGTTGGTGATCGACGCCCACTTGTACCTTTGACCCAAATGGAAAGGGCGAGCATGGTGGAAGCAATGATCATGTACTGGAACCCCATCTTCTTGCGCTCATCGTGCTCCGGCGAGGCGGCCCAGCTGAGGAAGGTCACAACATCCTTGGCCATCTGCGACGTGGTGGCCGGAGTACCATCCTCGTACTCGACTAGCCCGTCAAACAGGACGCGGGCCATACCAATCTGGGTGCCAGGGAAGTAAGGGTTGAAGTTCATGCCCTCGGGCACGTGCACACCAGCTGGTGGGTCCACGTAGCCAGTCAAAAGAGAGAAGATGTAGTCGGCACCCGAGTGACGGGCCTTGACCATGAGCGAAAGGTCCGGCGGCAAGGCACCCTGGTTGGCAGCACGCGATGCCTCGTCGTTAGGGTACGGGGCAGGAATGTAGTCGGCCAGCTTACCCGGGCGAGTGAACATCTCGCCCTCGTCGTTAGGCCCGTCCTGGTACTCGTAGTCGGCAGCGATCTCCTTGACTTCGTCGACGGTGTGGGAGACACCGACCAGGTTGCGCCAGGCAATACGAGTAAGCGAGTGGCACGAGGCGCACACCTCACGGTACACCTGGAACCCGCGGCGAATCGAGGCGTGGTCATACGTCTCAAAGTGGCCAAGGTGCGGCGCCAGGGTAGGCGGTCGGGTGCAGCCCCTCGTCCTTCTCGTTGGCACTCACTGCGGGAAGAAAGGGAGCCTCGCCGAATGCAGCGGCGTAGAGGGCGATGCTACCGACGACGGCAGCAGTGGAACCGTACGCAGCAGTGCGCGAGGCCCAGAAGGGGGCCGGGGCCGGGGCAGCGTGGGCAGCAGTGGAAGCAAAGCGAGTCTGAGGGTGGCAGGCAGGGTTAGCGAGGCCGGCGGGAACAAGGGCGACACAAAGAGGAGGACGTACGCCCTGGGCACCGAGCGTGGAAGCGCGGCCGGCAGCCGAGCGGAGGAAAGAGGCCATCGTCACCGCCTCGAAGTGCGAGCGCGTCGTTGTCGTGAGAAGCAAGAAGACGAGTGGGCGGGCGGGCCCCAGCAGCGCCAGCCCAGCCTGCCGCCTGACCAGCGCCGGCACTGGCCGGGCCAGACTTGCGCCGTGCCGATTTGTAAGTTCCGCTGCCCAGCGCACGCCCAGTGTCGGGTCGGCCCGCCTGCACGTCCCGACACTGCCCCCGCGCCGCCCATGCACCACATTACGTAGGCCATTAATAATTGCAGCTTCAAGCCGGGTGCTTGACTCTTGCCACGTTCAGGAGGCAGTTCAGCGCCGGCCAATGTTTCAACCGTTCAACACCGCAGCCCAATGAATACATTTCAAGTGTCCCTGCCACTCCCCACAAATGGCACGTCTGCAATGCCCCCCACACCAGCCGTCGTCGCTTGGGCAGCTCTTATAGATAGCTGGCCCATCCGATGTCTGCCAAACACGTCAGCCACCACACAGCAACCCTCCACAGCGCCCAGCACACGTACACATCAACGCCAGGTTGACCGGCGACGTAGCGTCCCGGATCAGCGAATCGACCAAGTTGGGCGTGGTCAGACGCAGCTCGGACGAAACTTGCCGCCGCTTGAATCCCTCGAGCTTGTTGCGCACCGTGGTCAGCGCCGCACGCGCTTCGTCCAGGCGCAACGACGCCCCTGTCGACGCCTTCTTCTTGTGCGAAGGCGCCCACTCCACGAGCGGGTCGTGGATCAT
Source organism: Moniliella sp. 'wahieum' (assembly GCA_003971905.1). Taxonomy (NCBI): domain Eukaryota; kingdom Fungi; phylum Basidiomycota; class Moniliellomycetes; order Moniliellales; family Moniliellaceae; genus Moniliella; species Moniliella sp. 'wahieum'. Next base: position 178,283 of record RSEE01000119.1, on the reverse strand, counting down.
GGCCTCCAGCACGCTCATCAACGAGTCTTTGTTGTCTCGCAGAATGGTCATCGACACCTCGGCAGCACGCCGGAAGACGCCATCAACGCCCGTCACACCCAGTGCATCGACCATGTTGCTTGTCAAGCGGAACGGAACTCGCTCTGGGATCTCGAATGTCTGCCCCTTTTCAAACAGACAGTTGAGGTCAACATGCACCGTATCGCCCGAGCTTGCATCAAACAGAATGTTCTCGCCGTGCCGGTCGCCCAGGCCCAACACATGGCCCACCATGGACATGACCGCAGCCGTTCGAGCGTAGCTCAACCGTGCACTGAGCCAGGCCGACGGCTCCGGGAAAGTGGCGAGGAACCATTCGTGGAATACGGGGGGATATCTGGGCACAGAACACCAGTCAGAATATGAACCGATCGACCAAGAACGGGACTTACATGGGTAGGACGTTGTTGGTAAAGATGTCGGCTGCATGCTTTGGTTTTGCCCGAATCTGGTCGAATAAGCCTTTAATCTCGTTGGACTTGAAAGCAAAAAGAAGAGTAACGTTAGAAAAACGAAGAGACACGAGAGGGTAGGGTACAAACATAGAGTGTTATGCCATGGGCCTTGTACAGGGCCGAGAGAATGTGACGCAAGCCAATCGTGTTGGGCACCCACTCGATCAGACCACATTCTTCGTTAAGAGTAACGACGCCATACGTGCGAATGTAGAGCTTGCGTCGACGAGAATCGGCGTTGGCCTGCAGTAGCTTGTTGATCATGGCGTCGAAATCCATCAGGCGAGCGTCTTTCCGGAGGTCGTCCTTCGGTTTGCATAGGAAGTTGAACGAGGATCCGTCACTGGCATAGATGGTAATTTTGCGCGGCTTTTGCAGAGAGGACATCACCTCGATTACATCGTCAAAGGCTGGATAGAAAAGGCAATAGTCAGAGAATAGATCAGAGAGGGGGGGGGGGGAGATCTAACTCACCTTTAATGCGGGGCAAGTCAGGCGGGAAAGGTTGATGCTGGGGATCAATCAAGTTGGTGGAAGGGAGGGAAACAATCAGGGACGACTGGAGAGGCAGTAACAGATGATCGGTAGGCAGCGCTACTAGCCTGGGGAAGTCACGTTTCATCGATAAGGTCTTGGTGCCGTTCGAGACAGCATGGTTACAGAGCACCAAAAGTTCGTGAGCCATGTGGGTCGCCTGCTCCACGGCCTTGAGCACATTCTGTGCTTGGTGCTGCCCCTGCTTGCTTCCGTTTGCTCCGCGCACGGACATATCGGTCGTGGACACCTTGATCTTGGAAATTATCGTAGCAAATCGGCGCCGACGTTCGCTGTCATTCGACTGGTACCCCCCCACCACGGCCCACATTGCTTGGGCCGGGTACTCCTGAACCACCTTGATGATAATCTGCCGCAACGTTTTCCATACCAGCTCGTTTTTGTGTGTCACCCGACATACCAGCTGAGGGAAAACAGCGAGCCACTGGTAGGCCGGCAGTTGCACAGAAGCCTTGGCGATGCGGGTGTTGATCTCCACAAACGACCTCGTTGCGGTGTCAGAAATATCGGGCTTGCCTCCTGAGCAGGATGCCACCAGAGCAGGAGCCTCGCCATTGTCCAACCAGATCGTAAGAACCCGAGGCAGTGTACGGAAGAAGTACTTGGTCCCACAGTTAAGCGCATAGAGTAAGCTACGGACCACAGTCTGGTCCACAGCTAACGGGTTTTGATCGCTCGAGTCACGCGAACAGTCAGCGTAGTGACCGTGGGCGTACCACGACCGCTCGGACTTATCGTCGATGACGTTGACTTTCATGTAGCTGTCAAGCAGGTCATTGCGGCTGTACCGCCCAGTACGTTCCATGATGTTTGTCCGCAGCAAGGATGCCTTGGCCGCCGCAGTCCGTTCTCCACTCGACATGGCCGACAACGCAGCAGGTGTCAAATCCATTCCCGCCAGTGCGTGATTCATCACTTGGATCGCCGACTGGAGTTGGTCATCGCGAACGAGAAGTTTGGCACGCTGGATGAAGGCAAATTGGGCACCAAGTTGTTGTGCTTGAAGCATAGCGCTGTAAGCTGTCTGGAGATGATCAGCCCTGCGGGCAAATTTGCTGGTCTGCACCCAAGCTGCTGCCACTGGGTCCCGCGGATCGAGCGCAGAGGAGCGCAAGGCATTGAACCCAGACCGATGAGCGCTGAGTAGCACCTCACGGACCCGGAATGATGGCAAGGTCGAATTAACTCTAGAGGCCAGCATCATCTTCGTCTCGTCCAGGCGGAGGGCGGCTTGGGTGTAGATTTGTTCAAGGTCTTGGATGGCTTGGAGGTTGAGAACTGACTCGTATACTCTTTCGTACTTGGGCTCGCCAGATCCGACCATAGGTTCGCCAAACTGCTTTCGAGCTTCTTTCAATGCGATTTGGACAGTAGCCGAGTCGTCCATGCGAATTGCGAGAGTAGCAGGCGGGCCAAGGCATGCTTGTCGCTCGTGGCCGATGGTAAATCTACGAGGCGCGCCACTTCCTCCCAATTGGAGAGAATGCAAGCTCCTTCCACCTCATACGAGGCCAGAAGTGTCTGCCACTCAGGGTGCTGACTGAGCGCACCACGGATGTGGTTTTGCATTGTGTCTGCAAGAAGATCGCTGTTCAGCATTCGATCCCAACGATGTCAAAAAAGGATTGAGGGGGCAAGGAGACGTACCATAATGTCCCAAGTTGCGGAGACAATTGAGCAAACCCTTGTGCAGATCCGGATCTGTTGGGTCGTTTTGCAGTTTGAGCTCCCAGCACGACTGGGCAGCAGTCCAGCGGCCTGTGGATTCGTGTTCGCGGATCTGATGTTCCAGTGAAGGGTCAACAACCAATGTAGTGATGCCTTCCATACCGTCGGGCTCATCCAAAGCGGCGTAGATGCAATGCATCTTCTCGTATACACCCTGCAACTCGTCTGAGGCAGCCCTGCGTTGATCCCACCCATCTTGTCGGTTCGCTTCCGAGGTTGAGGACTTTTCGCCCATAACACGAGTGACCATGCGGACCGTCTGCTCGAAATGCATCAGCGACCGGGCCCATGATTGGGTCTCAAACGAAGCATGGGCGAGGACTGAAGGGCGGATGTTGTCTAGGACCGACTCGATCGTAATGATAGCATGGCTATCCTTATCCTGTTCTCGAACGCTGGGAACACGCCCCCCAGACCGATGTGAACGAGATCGGGCGTTGGCCATGGCCACTTTTGCCATACGTTTACGTCGCAGCCAGACGCCCAAGTGATCCAAGATACCGAACACGGTCTGAGCCATCTTAAGGATCGTGGGCTGTTGCCCAACCTGATCTTGTCCCACCGACACAGAGGGGGCTCGGTCAGGGAGTGCAGGACAGCAAGGAGCTCCGAGTGGATCTGGTCTCTGCTGTCCTGCACTCCGTGGACCAGGACGGCGAGGACGAGGTGGGGGAGGATATACTGCGCGATGGATAAGTCGTGCTCCAACACCACAGGCCGAAACACGGTAAAGATGGCGGCTGCAGGTGTGTGTCGGGTTGCCTTGATCAAGAGACTGGTCCAATTCTGTAGCCATTCCGCATAAGTACTGCTCGACTGGCACAACGGCAGAGGCCGAGGTTGTCCCTCCTTGAAATACACATTGTAGTGCGAGCCCAGCAGAGGGCCAATTGTGTCGAGCAAATGGCTGGGGAGACTGTTCCACCGCGCCAATACTCTGCCCGATTTGCCCATCACGGCCGTATTCTGGCTCTGTTGGGTTTGCGGAACAGCATCCAGCAAGGCAGGCGTGAAGCCACAAATCTTGAGTAGCTGCTGAATAGCGTATGCGAGCTTGACTTGGTGGGAAGAACTGTCCGTCGTACGGAACGCACGGACCAACAGATCCCGCACCAGCAATAGAGCAAAGTCTGCTGCCTCGTCTTCGTCATCAAAGTTGATCACCATGGCCGTCGAGATACGTTCACTTGGTCCACCTGCCAAGTCAACACGATCTGGGTCCACCGCACCAAACAGGCCTAAGCACTCAAACGCCAACTCATTCTGCTCTACCGTCGAAGCAAAGTCCAACCGGGCAGGAATGGCCAATAGCGTGGCCAGCAAACGCCCCACCAAGGGATCGAACTGGTTGCCTGATGTGAGGGCGTGCAGAAACAACTTGTTGTCCCATAGGAATTGGCGTAACGCAGTAAGCGCCTGCAGGATGAGCGCTGCATTGTCAGAAGCCAGGTCGTCCAAGAATGCCTCGATTTCGGCACGCTTGCCTCCCTCGAGCGCATGGGTCCGGCGAAGATCTGCCCAGGCCGGGATGGAGTCCAGAATCGGTCCCGACACATGCACGCGCGCCAGTACAGCACGAGCAGCCGCTCCTGGCCCCTGAAGGTCGCCGTTCCCATTGACGTCCGCACCGTCGGCTGTATCAGGGAGCTTCATCAAGCCGAGCACCATTGCCTTAGCTTGCGACTTCTCTTGCTCGTCCAGTTGGGGCCAGATTGTGGCCAAGGTAGCCATCGTCTGCCCCAGGTACAAAGTCATATGCGAAGCTTGGAGTCCTGCCAAAAGCGTGTTCCAGGCCCGCAACACGCTTAGCCGCAAAGATGGCTTATTGAGACTCGAAGTGAGGGTCGTGTTGAGCTGTAGTCAAATCAAGGTCAGCTGGCCCACCAGGGAAGGAGAAGCAAAGTGAAAGAAGGGAAAACGTACTTGAGGGATGATCGAAGAGACATGGCAACCCAAGATGTCGATGAGGCGAGCAAAGGCTTGGATGACCACACGGCGATCCGAGTCGGACCGACGTCCATGCGTGCCGTCCAATTCCTCACAGAGCCAAGAATGAATAGCCATCGCCTCGCCGCCCAGCCAGGCATCGAATGAAGGCTGATTTTGTTGGTGCCATGATGAGCACTCCGAGAAGAGATGCTGGTCGTGTAGACAAATTCCAGGGCAGGCAGTGCCCACTTTGCTTCTCTTCCTGCCCGAGAGCCAAGACGAGCTGTCCCAGGACATCCGCTAAATATGGACGAAGAAGCTGGAGGAAGGTGACTTGGCCAGGGAACATACCAGTGAGCTGGTCAATCACTCCTTGTCGCGTTCGAGGGTCCACCAACAGCGTTGAATAAAGAATGAAGGGCATGGTGTCCTTGCAGAGCTGAATAACGCTAACATCCAGATCCTTGGCGATGTCTTGTAACAGTTTGAGCTGCTGGGATTTGATCAACGCCGGAACCACGTCGTTCTTGGTAGCTTGCAAGAATTTGGACTTGCTCACCCTGTCAGCCGTAGGACATCCTCCAGCAACGACGGGGCCGTCTCAGATTTGAGTACCACCAAAACACTGAGTTGCCCCATATAAGGGAGCAGGAGTTGGAAAGTAGTCCCTCCCTTGTAGCGGGCCAGAGCTGCAATCTGGGTATACGCCAAGCTGGCTGTGTAGGGCCCCGAACCAAGCGATTCAACCAATTTCAGAAGCGCATTTTCCAGTAACGTGTCCGAGTTGAGTTGCCCCACCCGCCCCAAACTCTCTACCGTGGTAGCAACGATGCGTGAGTCGGAAGTGGAAAGGAGCTGTGTATGCAGCGCGCTGATGCAGTTGAGAACGAGCAGAGCATGAGCCTTTTTGCGCACAGTGTGCAAATACTCAAAGCGCCGCCCCACGGTACACAACAACGCCATTGCCGCCACATTGCACGCGCGCGAACGGACGATCAAGGCCGTCTTGACCATCTCAAATAGGGCAATGTAATCCATGTCGTCCACAGCCGATTCCTCGCAATGGGCTAGGATGCGGCGGAAGGATTGCAGTGCTCGTGCAGCGCCCGTCATACCGACTTTGTCGTCCGCTACCATCTGTGTAGGAGCGGTGGCGACCGGAGCGGAGGGGGAACCGAAAACAGAGAGATGCCTGCTCATCACAGCTTTGAGCGATCCAACAATCCGGTCCAAAGCCTTACCGGCATCAGGTGCGGCGATTGGGGCCGTTTGAAGGGACGGTTGCTCGTCCGGCGTGGAGGAAAGAACCCGACTGGCCCCCGTCAACGAATGGGTGCGCCAGGAAGAACCCGATGCAAAAGTCAAGCCTGCCATAGCGCTCAAGGACGGAATGCGGGCATCACACACCGAGCAAGTCCACTTGCCTGGGTTCTGCGCTGCTCCCGCGGGCGACAAAACACCATGAGCATACGCGCACATGCGCAGCGCCGCCCGCGCAAACTGATCGCTGTCCGCCCATGGGTCCAACGGTAAAGCGGGTGAGGCTATGATTTCCTCCAAAGTCCAACGGGAATCTGGGCCTGGTCGGGCAGCAAGGCGACCGCCCAGAGAGTAAGATGTCGACCGAGCTCGTTTGCCCCCCCGCTCCCCATTTGCAGTGGGTTCATGGTTGGAGGAGCGTTTAGTGGGCGGTGGGGCGGGTTCAGGAGCTGTTAATAAGAGCCGCGTATCATACACTTGCGATGGAAGCATCCACGCTGGGGCGGGGACGGTCGGTGCCCCATCAGCTGCTGGGGCAGCAAGGAAGGTCAGCGCAGGTTGACTCTGGGATGGGTGAGCGGCCGCCTGCACCGTCAATAAACGGGCCACAGCGTCGGCAAGAATGGTGCGATTGGGTGTGCCCTTCCCAGCGGGTGAGGCAAGGAACAGGAGCGCTTCCCACGCATATGCCCTACTCCAATTGAGAATATCGTCCGCCAACCGATTGGTCGTCGCACCCTCCACCGAGCCTGACGCACTTGTTTCAGTGGCGGAGTCGGATACAGAAACGGGAGAGGTGACAAAGGTGGCCAAGTCAGCTGCCCGAGGCAAAAGCAGGGCGCGGACTGTCGAAATGAGCTGGTCGGATTGTGTGCCTCGGACAGCTTGCAGGAGGCTCGTCGTCTCTTTCAGGATAGCGAGCAAGGCGTACACATCTGCCTCGGACGCAGAGTTAGGAGGAAATCCATCTGAAGATGCTGTTCCGAGCGCAGTGAAGGGCACATAGACCTCAACTTGAGCCAGAGCAAATTCGACTGCGCTGGGTGCATGACATGCAACGCCAGTCATTCCGTCCTTTACTAAATGAACCAGCTCGGAAGCCGCAGCCACGCGGGCAGCAGCAATGGAGGCTGGCACATGGCTGGCAGGCAGCCCCCCGGGGGGAGGAGCGGAAACAGTGGCTAAATCAAGCCGCCAATTGTCCAGCCAAAACCTAGCGACAGACATGGGCAGTGTGGCAAAGGTCTTGGGATCCGATCGCGAGAGGGGTGCCAGGATAATGACCAAAGAAGACAAAATGGATCTGGCAAAACGAGCTTGCTGCTGCTGCGGTCGATGACTCCACCTCCGAAGAAGGGACATCCGACACACTCAGATCAACCCTGAGACTCATGTTATCCTCCTTGAGCCATAGCACTCGTACTTCTGCTGGCTTGGGGGTTGGAGCAGGGGCGAAGGTGAGGCCATCGGGGAGGAGGGTCAAAACCGCTTCACCAGGAAGAGGAGGGGGCACAGCTTGGCGGTCGGCCAGCACAGCGTCCACGTCGGCATCCTTGAAGGAAAATGCGGGGCGACGGCTCAAGACAAAAGCACGGAGGGCAAGAGCAAAAGCAGAGCGCAATATTGGTATGATCAGTGAGCGTGAGGGAGTGAGTAGGCTGGCCTGGCTGACAAACTGTCTTGTCCAGCGGGCAAGACTACTGGCCAGAGCAAGGTGATCGGGCTCAGACGGAGGATGCGAGAAAAGAGCGGCGTGGGCGACCAAAAGACGAGGGATGATCCAGATCATCACGGGTGCCGATTGATTCTGATCCTCGGGGTGGTTTGGATCAAGTTGAAAGCGGTGAACAAAGAGGGAAGAAAACTGGTCGCTGCGTACAAAAAATTCGAGTGTCTCTTGTGGGCCAAATGCGGAGGAAGGGCGGGGGGAGGCCAGCGAGGCGGCAAGGAGCGCAGGCCTCTCAGGATGTTCAGGAAGAAGAGGTAGGAGGTACTCAGCGGCGAGGAGACGAAGCATTGCATGCCTACCGGCCGTCTCAGCTTCCGACGCGTCGTCGGGTGTAGCGCCAGCGCCGTCTTGGTTTGCCTCTCGGCCGCCAGGACCAGAAGGAGGAGCAAGGATGCGCGCCGATCCATCCGTCACCGCTCGAAAGGCCTCCTTGCGCCGCTCGACGGCACGGGGTATGGCATCGAGTGGATGCTGGGACATGGCCGGCAGCTGCTGGCGGCAGAGGCGGTGGCGGCGGTGGTGCTGGTGATGGGGTTTGGGCGAAAGCTTTCGAGCCCGACTGAACGCGTCTGCCGCCCATTAAAATGCACAGTTCCAACACATGAAAGTTTCACGTCTTTCTTTCTGGCCGCGGCGTGTTTCGACGTGTTTTGCAACGGCCTGCCAATATATATACAGGCAACAGATTGGACGAACTCGACAATTCGCAGTGACCGTCATCATCTCGAGGGCGCGTCGATGCCTCTATAAGGGCGTCTGCTAGTAAACCAAAGTCCCACAGTGTAAAAATGCATCTCAAACCCGCTCATTAAACACACCAGCTATCCCTCCTCTCACTAGAGTTATACACCGCAGAACAGTTAGTACTCAGATCCAAAAAAGAGGAGCCTGTGGGCCTGAGGCGCCACCCCTGCGTTGGAACTATACCCCTCCTCCTATCGAATCGGTGGCCTGTCGGCATGACTGATTGGTGGTGTGGACCGAATTAGACGAACAATAATGTGCACAAAGAAATGTTCTCATCCGCAACGACATGAGAGCTGCCTGCCTCTTCTCCCACACTCATCCATGCCGCCTCCATGGATCATATGGATCGTAGGAGCGGGGGGCATCAGCAAGCCAAGGCGCCTCCTGATCCGGAAGGGAAGTGGGCATGTAGTTGTGGTTGTGGGCGCGGTACGGGTTGGGCGGGAGGGAGGGAAACGGGGCCAGGGTGTTGCGGCAAGGAATAGGGCCGACGTGGCATGGGCGAAGAAGAGGAAGCCGAAACCGAAACGGACGAGGTGGACGTCACTTGGTTTCTGCCAATTGAGGCTTGCGACGTAGCGCCGGGTCCTATTGCCGATGCACTCGCCGTCATCGCACAATTTTCTGGGCCAGAGGAGGATACATGAGCTGTGCTGATCGTGGGTCGTGGCGTATAGGACATGGTGGGATGCGTTTCACTCAACGTCCGTATCCCTGGAGCGCCTCCACCCCTGTCTCCAGCGGGTTTACGCAGACTGTGCGGTGCAGGCGATTGCACAGGTCCACTTGGAATGGCATACTGATTCCGGTCCATCGTGGCGAACGCATTCCGGCTACTTCCCCTTCCTGAGCCCTGGGAACGCCCCGGAAGCTTGGGATGGCGGGACTGTCACTACCACTGGAGCCATCACCAGTACCATAATATCCCCAACGGGAGGGGGTTTTGGGGTCGAGCGTTGAAGAAAGACGGGGGGGCATGCCGCCATTGAAACTCCGAGAGGGGTTGAGGGGCACATTCCGATCAGAGTACTGCCCTGCATCGTCGTTGCGCATACCATTGTATGGGTCCACGCTGTGCTGGGGCAAGTAAGGAGCAGAGCGGGCAGACGGTTCGGGAGCAGGCGGCAGACGGGACCGATGCAGTACGTCCCAAGTAGACACGCCAACAGAGAGAGGAACCCCGTTAGGGGGCGTGCCAAGCGGAGTGGCATAGGAAGGAGAGGATGATGTGTTGCCTGAAGAGCCGTTCGAAAGCGATGTCAACGAGGGATCGCTGATGATAACCCGACGGTCCGGGTGGTGGCGATTGAACCTGGGCGCAGCCGGCATGCGCAAGGGCATCGACCCCAGGGACAGACTGGATGAACTGTCCGTTCCAAAGGTCGAGCTGCCCCCCTCGTTTTTCGAACCGCCACTTCCACCTCCACTCGAGGTGCTCTCGTTTCCTTGTCCTCGGCCATCCAGTTCCGACGCAGCTTGGTTGCGCTCCCAGAGCCCCGCTGTCGGTTTCCATCTCGAGGGTAAGCCAGAGACATCGGGAGTGGTCCTCCCTGCATCCATGTGGTGATGATGGTGGTGGTGGGTCGTGGCTGTGGCTGTGACTGTGAGCATGGGAATGGAACAGCTTCAACCGACGGAACCGTTCCGTCACGTCCTTAACCTTCTCCTGCGGGTTGCCACGCATCTTGGACCCTGAACCTCCACGGCGGTCGTAATGTTTGCGCCACGAGTCGAGCTCAATCATAGGCCGAGAAGGGTAGGTAGTGATGGAAGATTTGGCATCCGAGCTCTTCAACCCATACTGCCACCGTTCCTCATCCGACAAGAGCCACGGTGTTTGAATATACTCGACTGGTAAGTTGCGCAAAATGGGAAGCCATGTCTTCACGTAATCTCCAGGCCAGTCAAAGTCGAGGGCTTGCTTGATGGTGTTGAATTGGCGAGAAGCGCGGGGATCATTACCAACGCCAGCGACATATTGCCTTGTATGAAGAAACAAAAGGAAGGTCAGTGGCTGATCTATACAACAAGCAATGGGGGTCCGTACCAATTGCCGTAGTTGGACGTCGCATCATAATCAATCAAATGGCTAGCAAAGAACTCGGCCCCGACCCGCCAGTCGCAGGCCAAATCTTTGGACAAGAACGAAGCCACATTTTGCCGTCCACGATTGGACATAAACCCGCTCTCGCGCAGCTCGGTCACGTTGGCATCGATAAATGGAATGCCTGTGCGGGCCTCGAGCAGACGAGTGACGTGGTTATTAGGCTCGTCAGCCAAAGGGTCCCACATCTTCCACCAAGACTGTTTCTTTTCCGCCTGGGGCGGGTCGGTGATCATTTCGAAGCCACCCAGGGAGTAGAGAAGATCGCCGAACTTGGCGGCTGCAAGGAAAAAGTAATCGCGCCACATCAGCTCGAATCTGACCCAATACGTGTTCTGGTCCTCCCCGAGTCGTTCCTCGAGCTGGTCCAAAACCTCCCAGATCTGCCGAGCCGAGATACAACCGTAGGCAAGGAACGGCGACATTTTGGTGCTGTATCCCGATCCCAGAAGATTGTTTCTAGTTTGCTTGTAACGGGCCACAGGCGGAAGACGTTCCTTGGCCGCAGGGCCCGAAGCCATTCGGCCCCGAATAAAGTACCACTCTAGTCGCTCTAGGGCCGACGTCTCTCCGCCCCGGAAGGGGAAGGCCGATGCAGTGTGGCGCGAGGTGAGCATCGCATAGTCGTTCAGGGCTTCTGCACACTGGGGCTGAATGATGGCATGAAGAAGGAACTTCATCAGGTCATCCCAGGAGATAGTCTCGGTTTCCTCGTTGACTTGGCCTGTGGCTGCTGCATATGTAGGCGGGCGAGAGACTTTGGCCGTAGCGTGCCCACTATTGAGGACACCATTAATGTCCGAATGAGGGTCGATATCAAGTGAGTAGTTGCGCGTGTCGTGAATGTGGAGCGGGAAAGGCTTGAAACGAGCAGGAGGATGAGCAGTGGAGCGGACCATACGCTTTCCTAGCGATTCGACCCGCTTCCGGAAGGGAGTGAAGACATCTGGGGTCTCTTTGATGTCAAACGGCAAGTCGGCAGGGTGGATCAGGGTTTTCCCATAGGCAAAGCTGAGCTGTACCTGCCGACTGTGCAGAGTTTTAGCCACAGCGTTCTCAATCTCAATGTCTTCGGATGCGGCCTCCTTCTGCATCCATACTCCCTCGACAGAGTCACCCTGAGCTTGCAGCGAAGCGACCAACTCGCCTAGCACGTCCTCCGTTTTGCCAAAGCGGATCAGTAGGTCCGAACCACGCTTGAGCAGGTTCTGCCGCAAGTCCGCCACACACTCCACGATGAACCGAACACGAAAACCACCCGTTTTCCAGAAGCCATACGTCGGCGTGCGGGCCTCGGGGCCTTTGCGCTCGTAGTTGGGCAAGCCCGAAAGCTCAATGGTCCGTTCGTCAAATACAAAAAGGGGAAGAATGTACTGTGACTGGGAAGCCAGATTCCACTCGTCGGCAAAGACACCCCCACCATCAATCCCTTGAAGGGTGTGGTTGGGTAAGCCAGGCCCAAGGAGAGCTTGACCCAAACGCATACTGTTACCGTGCGCTTTGAAATGCAGATTCTGGCCCATCCAAGTCGGCGGTGGCGGCGCACGGTCACGATGGGCAGAGGTGAAAAGGGGATTGTCGGTAATGCGCAAGTCGTTACGGAGCAGAACAATCAGGATGGACGCCCCTCACGGTCAATGACGGATGCGGTTCCTGGTTGTAGTAACGGTACTGCTGCAGTACCATCCATGGCACTGGCTGTCGTACGGTCAGTCGAACCATAAGCGCCACTACCACGGTCTCTTCCCTCCCTGCTCGGTAGGAACGATGCAGCGGAGTCCGTGACGGTTTGATTCCTGGAATACCGTGGCGAGGAAGCCTCCGACGGTTCGTCCTTGTCCTTGGGACTATGCGAATTCGACCCAGCGCCATTCGGACGTTCGACAAACGGAGGAGGGGTACCTTTGGCTGCCGTAGAGGCAGCCACGTGAAAGACAGTGGGGACCGAGCCGGGCGCAGTATCGGCCTCGGAGTTGTTGGGCTCAGGCTGAGGCTCAGAGCCTTCAGACACCGAGTGGTGCAGGCTCGAGCCAGTGGACGATTTGTCAGACTGGTTGCCACTGCTTCCACCGGATCCAGAGCCAGAGCCAGAGCGGAAGCTGCGATCGGTAGGCCCTGTGTTGTTGGCCACACACAGCACGTCCTGCCCATCCGTCCAGCTAGGGTCCATGGCGGTGGCGGCGGCTGGCAAGGAAGAAGGGGGGGGCGGCGGGAGGTTTGGTATGCAAGGAGGAACGCGTCCGGGTGGAACGGAGTGCTGGAGGGTTGTGCGTGTGGTCGATGGGCTAAGCGACGGACCAATCAATATCCAATGCTGTCTAAGTAGGGCGGGTGGTTAGGATGTGACATGTGCATGTGACGTTTTGCTCCAAGCCACAGGGGGGGTTAGGTTAGGCCTTAGGCCTAGCTAGGCTGGCTAGGGCCCGATCCAAAAGGCACGATGTTGTGCCTGGCGTCGTTGAACCATACTAGCTTCATGAGCTTCAAGCGTCAAGCTTCCAGAGTCCCCGCTGGTCCCAGCTTCAAAGCGACAGTTGACGCGCGACCACCATGCGTCATTCTCATCGATCCTTGCCTCATCGATCGTCCTGTTGCTCCAGAGGGGTGGGGGATGGGCGTGGGGAGGTGACGCAGCGACGCGTGACGTACAAGCGGTCGCGGCGGCGGAAGAAAGCAAGAGTCTGCGCATCTGAGATCCGAGAGCTGAAACGTGGGCCACTGGTGGATCCCAGTGGAGATCGCAGCCAGCTGCGCAAAGCAGCACACCAGGCAGCCCACCGCTCTTCTTCGGCCTTTGACCCACAGCCCCTCCCATCTCTCAGATCCCCGCCTCCTCGGTCTGACCCCATCGATATTCGATCTCTCAGATCTCATCTCTCTCCCCAGCAGCGGAATGCAGGCCGCCGGCGGAATGGCACCATGACGTCATGATCACATCTGCGTTGCCACCCTGCTTGTCTCCTTGGTCTGTCTGTGTTGGTCGCATGACCGTACCCAACATCGGCGGTCTTTCTATTGCGGGCTCTTCCCATCTCCGCCTCCGCCCTCCCCGGGTAGGTGGTAGGTGGTAGGTAGCAGCTCTCGTCCCAGGTATTAGGTCCTAGCGCGCCCACAACGTTTCTCATCCAGCGCACCATCCCCCCTGGCTCTCACACTCTCATTCGCCTCATGTACCCCCTACTGCTCCAGTCCGTGGGGCTCTGATATAATAACGAGGGGTTTAGAACAGCGTCAGCTCTCTTTCTCCTCTTCGTTGCAGTGTTTGGTGGTGGTGTGCGACTTTCTTGATCATTTCTGGGGTGGTTCAAAAGTTGCACTGAGTTAACAGGAATAACTCCCTCTTTCCCCACCTGGATGTGATGGTCTCTGGAGGTTCTTTGACAGGAACGGGACGTTGCAAGCTACAACCAGGTGAGACCGCTTGGGGTGAGAGCATGCACATCTGTACTATACTATATCAAAGCAACATCGGCATGATGCGGAGAGGTGGTTGTAAAAGGGGCACCGGAGCGTGCAATTCCGCCGAGTGGCGTGGGCCGAGTTCCGCCGGGGAGAGGGGCTGGCGATGTAATTTGCGATTTCCGGTCGTTGCCCGTCTGTCGCGCACACACTGCGCTCTGCTGGATTTGTGTTGGCGTCCGACTCCTGGTGGCGCTTCTTCCCGCACACTCTCTCGCGCCCCGACCACCGCCGCGGCCTGCTGTGCTTGCTCCTCCGCTGTCCTCTTCCTCTCCTTCCCCCTTCCCTCCGTCTCTCCGTCCCTCCGTCCCCCCCTTCTCCTTCCCGCCATGCCCCGCCACCCCCCCAACAGCACCCCGGTGGAAACGGCGTCCCCTCCGAGCTGCTCTCCTCCACTCCGGCCTCTTCCACACCATTGTTGGCAACGAGGACGACGGCCCCCGAGGGTCCCTGCTTGCCTTTGGTACCAGCTCCCCCATCCCCGGCTCCATACGCTCCACCCCTTCCACCAGGCGAGCTGGGGATGGGCATGGGGATGGGCATGGGCGGCATGGGTATGGGTATGGGTATGGGCATGGGTATGGGCTCCACCGATGCGCCCTCGCTCCTAGACGTTATTTCTCTGGCATGCGCCCTGGTGGACCTCGACGCCAAGCAGCGCCTTCCAAGGAGGACGCTGAGGCGGCCCACCGCCAAGACGCCGCCAATGAAGCCGAGCTCGCTCAGATTACGAGCAATTTCACTTTGAACCGTTGTGGGCACGGTTGTCGGAGGCGCTGACGCGGCTGGAAGACGATCCTTCGGCAGCACAGGTGTTCCCCTTGATTGAGAGCTTGATGGTTGTCTCCAAACACGTAGCGGTGAAGGTGCATTTGAAGCACGTCGTCGGCAGCGTGTCAGCCCTCCGCTCGATGCACCCGCTTCGGAGGTCGAGCCCCGCACCCCGACCGAGGTGATGGCTGAAAACTTTTTCCGTTTCACCGAGAAGCATCGCAAGATCCTCAACACCATGGTCCGGCAGAACCCTTCCTTGATGAGCGGCAGTTTCTCTCTGATGGTCCAGAACCCGCAAGCGCTTGACTTTGACAATAAGCGCAATTACTTTACCCAGCAATTGCACAAAGGTCGCCGAGAGCACTACACCACCCTCAATCTAACTGTACGCAGGAGCGATGTATTTTACGACTCGTATCGTTTCTTCCTTCGCCACTCGGGCCCCGAAATCAAGCATGGCAAACTCAACGTACGATTCTCGGGGGAGGAAGGTGTCGATGCGGGCGGTGTAACGCGCGAGTGGTTCAGCGTCTTGGCTCGAGCCATGTTCAACCCGGACAACGCGTTGTTTGCCCCCTGTGCAGCCGACCGCAACACGTTCCAACCGAATCGGATGAGTTGGGTCAACGAGGAGCATCTTTCCTTTTTTACTTTTGTGGGGCGCATCATTGGCAAAGCCATCTACGACAACCGATTGTTGGATGCCTACTTTAGCCGGTCCTTCTACAAGCACATCCTGGGGAAAAAGGTCGACTACCGCGACATAGAAGCGATCGATCCCGAATACTTCAAGTCGCTAGAGTGGATGCTTAACAACGACATCAACGGCGTCTTGGACCTGACCTTTTCCGTCGATTCCGAGGACTTTGGTGTGCAAAGGACAATCGAATTGAAACCGAAGGGCCTTACTATCCCCGTGACTGAGGAGAATAAGGTGGAATACGTCCGCCTTGTCACTGAGCAACGGTTGACCAAGGAAATCCAGATGCAAATCAACGCTTTCCTCAAGGGCTTCCACGACATTATCCCCCCGAGCTGATTCGTATCTTTACGAGCAAGAGCTCGAGCTGCTCATCTCGGGCTTGCCCGATATTGAGGTTGACAGCTGGAAGAACAATACCGAACTGCACGGATACAGCTCGGCCGACCCGGTGATCCAATGGTTCTGGCGTGCGGTCCGCAGCTTTGACCAGACCGAAAAGGCCAAACTGCTGCAGTTCATCACGGGTACGTCCAAGGTCCCGCTCGAGGGGTTTGGTCACCTGCAAGGTGTGCAAGGCACCCAGCGGTTCAATATCCACAAGGCTTATGGGGACAATCGACTGCCCGCCAGTCACACCTGTTTCAACCAACTCGACCTGCCTCAGTACGACTCGTATGACAAGCTGCGCCAATCACTCTTGACAGCCATGCACGAGGGAGGTGAAGGGTTTGGGTTTGCCTAAGTCCTGTTTTCCTACCTTGGTCGATCATGTTTGTTTCCCTTCCCACCGTTTTCCTCATCAGCTGGGTCCAAACGAACGTTGTTGCTTTGATGTGGAGGATCGGAGTCCGTGGCAAGACGGAGAGGGAGAGCGAGAGACTAGACGAGAGGGAGGACAAAGAGGGTGCGAACAAAGCTGGTGGGAGAGAGGAGGGATTGATTGAGCAGAGGGAAACGAGAGGGTTGGGAACAGGTCCCACAAGGAGGAATACATCTGTGGGGAAAGAGTGAACGTGAAGACGAAGAGGCACCAACCAAACCACGCGGAAGAGGACCGTTGTGTAAAGAAGGAAGAAGGGGAAATGCGGACACGGGGCAAAGGAAGTTGGTGCGGGGGGGGGGGGGGGGGGGAGATACTGTTGATGCGGGGAACCCGGGGTGCAAAGCGAACAAAGTGCAAAAGATAGCACAAGGAAGTGAAAAAAGAGGCACAAACCCTTCGCAAAAAATGAAGAAACAAACTAGAGGCCACAAAGCTATGGGGCCTTGCTCCATCAGAGCGGCCCTCAAGACCAGGCCTTGGAAGATTAGGTGCCACGCGAGCGGTTGCGAACGTGTTGCGTGGGAGCCTTCTCGATGCTAGAAGCATGCGGGTAGGCGGGTGAAGCGGGAGGAAGCACGTTGGGCGAACGTGAAGGAAGGGGCGCGTAAGAGACATGCTTGCTCGTCGTGCTCATGTCAGGACCCTGGGAAGGGTAGGAGGCCAAAGGAGGATAGGGACTAAACGAATGTTCCTTTTGCCACGGCTCAGCCGGCATAGGCGGGGCAGAGGGACGGGTCTCCTCATCGTCAGACCACTGACCATTGTCCAAAATGGCAGCCATGTCATGCGTGCCAATCATTTCGGTGCTAGCCCCATGGCAGGATTTCCCAAGGGAGCAAGTAGCGGCGGAGGAGGCTGGGTCTCGTCGTACCCGCCAATGTCGGCGCCCCAACGGTCATCTTCGGCCTCGGAGCCATCGGACGTAGAGCTTTGACTGAGGCGAGTAGCTGGACGGAGGAAGCCATTGGCGTCCGCCACACGGGGAGCAGGGGCCAGCGACCCAGGAGCACCATTGGATACAAACGCTTGGCCAAACTGGGCCTCGAATTCAGCCCGCCGCTTAGCCTCGCGCTTGAGCTTGCGAAGACGACTGCGCTCCCACTCTTCCCATCGGCGCTTGGGGATTTTGGCCACGCTGGCCGCGGCCGCTTCATCCCCGTGGCCAGCACCCTTGGCCTCACCCTCGACCTTACGCGTCTCGCCCCAAGAGAAGTCGTCAAAGTGCCAGAAAGAGTAGACAGGCAGAATGAAGTTCCACACTGGCAACGCGATGAGGTAGACAAAACATGTACAGAACGTACGTGACCTTGCGCGTGGCCAGTACGATGAGCACACCGGGTAGACCCAAAACCACAGCCAAGAGCATGAGCGGGATGGCGTCACTGAAGTCCTTGGGCGGGTTGATGCAGGCTCGAATGATGAGTGTGTAGGTCAAAGCGATGGCGACGGGCAGCGAGGCGGTACCGAACAGGTCCATAAACACAGAGAATTGCATGCTAAGGCAGAAGGTACCACAGAGATCACGGACCAAAACGAGTTCCATCAGGTTGTGCACCGTCGAGTTGATCCACCGACGGCGTTGGGATAGAAGCATTTTGAATGTGTCTGGCACTTCAGTCTTGCAACGGGCGCGGGGGCAGAGACCATTTTGCGTTGAGGAAAGTTACGCAGCATGAGCGTCGTCAGGAAACGGTCCTCGCCCAGAAGCAAGGTTCTTCTGATGAAGCGTATGAGCTGATCCTTGACTGTATTCACGGGTAATCTCGGGTGCCACAATGACGGGGACCCAGTCGTCGCCCATGTCTTTGCGGGCCTTGATGCGGTAGATAGAGAAACACCCTGGGAGACAGGTCACACCCACCAAAGACCGATTCAAATGCCTTTTGGTTGTGGTGGGAGATAAAGTACTCAAACACTTGAATCATCGTCACCCAGGATTGATTCTTGTTGGTGATTCGCGTTTCCCCACAGGCACCCATAATCATGGGATCATGAGACATGCAGTCGGCCAAAATACGCATCGCGGACGGGTAAACCTTCGTGTCCGCATCCACCATAAGACAGAGCTCGAAAAAGTCAGGAGTGACACCGAGGAGGGTGTGGACCTTGCGGAAAAGGTCAAAATCGAGAGGAGACATGGGGTCATTGAACGTGCACCGCTGCAGGAAGTTCATGAGAATCATCTGCGAATCGCGCTTGCCACGGTTCCCTGGCTTGGCATCGTGCGCCTCTTCGGGCGTACCGCATTTGACCACAACCACCATAGGCGTACGGTGGCCTGGGCACTTGGTATAGTGCCCAGCGTACACCATGGCCATATTGTGCGCCTTAGCACCTCCTGCAACTGAAGGGAAGCTCATCGGTGTCGGGGTGCCAAAGCGCGGGTCCGCATCAAGGAGTCCCACGCACGTATCAGGCGTGCTCTGTGCCTCGCCATGGCCTGTGACCATGCCGTCGGCAACGACAAAGAGGAGCTTGCGGTTGTCGGGGTAGTCCGAATTGGAGAGCGAAGCGAGCGTGTTGTTGATGCCTTCCTCTCCCTCTGAATAACGTGATGAGGGTGACAATGTAGGGCGAATCGCCGATCCCAGCAAGAGACATGTCAGTGGCAGGGGGAGGCCGCCGTGGGAGGCAGTAGCCCAAGGCGCCGTACCAGGGTTGTTGACGTTCGACATAGCCCCGTCGGGCATCTGAGTGAGGGGGATGGCGCGACCCTGATCATAGCGGGGCTTGTCGGTCATTCGTCCTGCCACGAACCAGGCAAAGTAGAGTGCCATGAAAAAGCGAACGAAAATAAGGAGTAGAATGATGACCAACGATGAGTAGAGCACGAGTTGGGTGAAGAAGCAACCGGGCGTGATCTTGTCGATCTTGCCCGCATTGTACTTCTCCCGCAGACAGTTGAAGGTGTTCCTCCACTTGGGCTGGGTGTAAAGCAACGCGGTGGCATCCTTTCCACTTCCCGCAGGATCAGTGACCACGGCACGAATGATCGTGTCCACGGGGTCATTAGGAACAGGGTCTGGGTAGGCCGACATGTAGGGATCCATGTCCAACACAGTACCATCAATAACCTGTGCACGCCAAGTGAAGTTAGCACACAGTGTGAAGAAAAAACATAAGAGGGGGAAAGAAGACACATACAATGTAGTTGGTCGTGTTGGCCACGGTGATGGCAGGCCAACTCCAACCGACTTGGCGAGTCGAATTCTCAAACTTCTTGGAAGCCAGGTTGTCCGCCGTCAAGGGACCTGAAACGCAGCCGGGTTTCTGGCCCGTTGCCTTGATATTAACGTTGCACGTGTCGAGTTTGGCGGCGGCATAGGCGAGGCCAGTGCAAGAAGGGGCGTCGCGGCGGAAGAGGAAGCTAATGTCGGTACCCGGAGCATTCTGTGACACATTGTACAGGTTGAAGCCAACCTGTGTACTGTCAGGGACTTGGGCGTTGCCGATTTTGAACATCCAGCCATCGATGCCGAGCATGCCACTGTACTCGCGGTCGTTGAGGCTGTAGAACTTGTTGGATGTGTTTTGAGCCGAAGCGGGACAGAAGGCAGCGGTGAGGGCGATGGTGATGAAGATGACAAAGCCACCCATCAGAAGCGAGATGGAGCAGAGGGCGACCTTTTCGCGCCACGCTTGGCGGGAGGGCTTGTCCTTGATTCCACACGAACCCAGAATGGCCCCAGGAGCCCAAAATGTGACAATATGGGCGTAGACGGACCACCAGTTAATGCCACTTTTGGCGGCAGGCTGGTCGGGGGGTTGATCATGGGTGCCTGGGGGTGGCTGCGCTCAGGACGGGTGAGGGTCTTGGCGCGGCGCATCGTGGTGGGCGCACGGAGCGGTGGAGCAGCAATGGAAGCATCGATGGGGATGGACGTGTCCGGCTGCGGTTGCCCGCGCATGCGGATGAACGTCTTGGACGACAGGTCCGTCCGACGAGCCATGGTGGGCGAGGCGGACGCGAAACGAGAGTGGCCTAGGTGGGCAGGCGGGTGGGCGGGGAGGGAAGGGGCGGCTGCAGGCACTGCACACGGCAGGAGAGAGTGGGGGGGGGGGCGGAGAGAAGGTAGTGGTGGTGGTGGTGGTGGTGGTGGGTCGGGGCCACCCAGCCGCGCCACGCAGTGCGCCGGTGGGATCTGAGACGAAGCCAATCGCCGAAACTCGCATTTGCTGTGAAATTGCACGGGGGCTGCAGGGCCGCCGGCACGGCACCACTGCCGTGCACCACAGCAATCGGGGCGCATGGGCCCAGTCTCTGGCCAGGGGCTGCCTGGGTGACGGGCGTGGCGCAGACTGTGGGGCAGTACGCAGCACTTGGCCGCCTGGGCGCGCCCGCTGCCAGCCGCGCGCCATTGTCGGCAGCGCACTGCGCCCCTTGCTCCCTCCACGTGGGGCACGTCCGCGTCTCACATTGCCGTGACGCTGGCCGCACAGGCGCAGCCTCTGCCCAGGCTCCGCCTCTCTGGCAGCGAATGCTTGGCGTCGCCCGAGGGAAGTGTGCCCCCCACTGGCCACGGCGCCACTGTCGGCGGGCGCGGTGCACGTTGCCTACATCGGCACAGCCTGCTGCGCACTGCATCTGCCGTGGGAGGCTCGGCGCGGATCGCACTGGCGCAGTGCGTGCATGTGCCACCGAGGGCCTGCAGCTTGCACGGGGCAGCCAAGCCACTGTTGGGCAAGCGGCTGCCTGCGCGCTTTACAATGGGTTAATGGCAGTGCTCAGCCCGAGCGCAGAGGCCCACTAGCTAGCCCTCCAGCGCCCCAGCTCTGAACAACACCCCTTCGCACTCGCCCGAGAAGAGCTAACCGCTTGATCCATGCCCCTTTCCTCTTGGTACCTCATTTCGTCTTCATTTCGTCTTCATTTTATCTTCATTTCGTCTTCAGTCTCTGTACGGATCCCGCGGCTATCCCACAGGCGTCGAGCTGTTCCTTGACATGACCGGTCCGATATACCCTGTCTTTGTCTGCGCCAACCTTCTGGCCAATCCTCTCCACAGGACCACAGAATACAGGCACGCTAGTCTTGCTCGTTCGGGCGCATACGCAACCTTTTTGCCACGCCAGTCGATGCCCCACAATTGAGAGGCCCCCCGCTTCGTCTCGAGCTCCGTGCGGATCTGCCAGCGGTGTTCAGACTCGACCAACTATGAGTGGCCTCTGTCCTCTCTCTAAGGGAAAGCACCCCTAAAATTGTGGGTTGGACTCCAGTCCGGGGCCAGTCCATGACAAACATTCAAAGATAGCATAGAGAGGATGTTGGTGCTAGGCACCCGAATACACAGTATAGCGTGCCATGTCAACAAACAAAAATGTCGTGTCCCGGGATCGAACCGGGGACCTTGAGGAATCCAGGCGGATTTGCTATTGAAGACAACTTCAATCTCACGCTCTCCCATCTGAGCTAACCCGACGTAGTGGCGCACCTTTTTGTCTTAGCCACAGGTCTGCAATTCATTCTGCTAGTGGACATTCTGGATTCACCCTATACCTTCCGCTTGTCGCCCACGCTCGCACAACCCCCTTGCCATGCCGTCCAGTGGCACCCCTACCACGAAAGAAACGCAAGCACCAAAGTCCCATGAGTGGACTGTTCCGACCTCACTCCCCGGAACCGGGGAGGGGCAGCCTGTCCGGACCGTCATCCAAGGGGAGGGGGGGGGGCAAGTGTTTTTGCATGGGACCCGTGGGTCGGCGGGGGCGGGGGGGTCATGATAACTGACTCCAAGGTAGCTGGGTATGAGGACCGTACGTATATAGGGGGTTATACCTATAGTGGACCATCCGATCGGCCATAGACGTGGCATGCATAAGAATTCGCATGGCTGATATGAGGCACTTTCTTTGGACGGAGAGGCGTACTAACCATGTTCCGGGACAGGTGTGGTTGTGGCTGGATTCAAGCTTCAATGTTCGTGTCAACGTTCAACGAATACCAACATCATCACTCTAGAACACGGTACCAAGAGAGCCATCAACTAGGTCAATCAAAGGTCATCAGGCCGTCGGTCAGGACTACCCATGTCGCATCCGTTCGACACCAATAACTATTAAGAGCTCCCCCTGTGGTATAAGATGAACCATACACGGCCGAGTGAAGGAGACATGAATTGAAGGTCAGCCATGATAGCAGGGAAGGTACATACCATGCGCAGTAGGGAACTGGCGGATACAGTCGATGGCGAGGTTGGCCTCGACCGGACGGCGCCAACCAATCGCGCCAACAGAGTACAGCCCTGAGAAAGACAGAAGAAAGATGGTCAGCGCTTTGTCCATCGCGCAGCTGTAGAAAGATCAGACAAGGCTGAAACTTGAATGGAACTTGACTTTTCCCCATGATGGGTAAGACTAACGAGACTCCGGTCAAAGTTGGGATCATCACCATAGGCCCACATCCCCGACGCGGCACGACGAGGATAGATGGGGGGAGGGTGTGGAGACAAATAGCTTACCCTTGGTATAGAACGACGATGGGTCAGTGGGCTTCCGCAAGAGCGAGGGCGAGTGGCTGGTTGGAAGTGCAACGCGGAGTGCTCGGCTGGAGGTGGTGGGACAAGGGCTGCCCGCATCTCACAACGTCTGGGGAAGAAAAAGAGAAAAAATGAGCATGTGGAGGCCAGGTGGGATTACGTCAGCGGGGTTTATACGCTTATGGGAAGGAGAGGAGTGAAACGTTTCAACGGGGCATGGCCTGTTTCGGCAGTGAAATTTGAAATTGGTGGCAGGGGCGAGTGGCGCGTGGCGGAGAGCAACTGGTTACTGACAGTGCTGCGCAGCACTGCGTCGGTGTGCCACGGCCAGTGAGATCAGTGAGAGGCAACAGAGATCGTTGAGCGCCGGCGTAGATAAATAACGTTCTTAGTTAAACGTTGCCGCTCCATAATCAGCACGATTTTTGCACACATGCCCATCAGGTCGCCAGCAATCTTGTTGCTCCTGGTGGCTTCCCCACGCCACCCCTCTCCCTCCCCATCCGCGGTGTCCCCATAGCCTAGTCGGCCCCCAGCGCGCTGGTCGGTCTTCTGGCACCAATGCCCACTCCATCCGTTGCATCTCCCTCTGCACTGGCATCGACATCCGCGCTTCCTCCTGCCCCTGCCCCAGAGCCGGCACCGGCGCCGACGCACTCCCTTACCCCTCACGTGTCCTCCTTCCTCCCACCCTGCCTCGTCCCCGCCGCTCGTCCGCCAGCGAGCCGGAAGCCTGGTCCCAATCTGCTCGTCCTCCCTTGAAGCTGGAAGTGCAGGCGCCGGGAAGGCACGGGTACCTTCGAGTCCAAGTCCTCCAACCGCAACGAGAAGGGGTACTTTTACCTGCGCCGCCTGGGACAGAGGCAGATGAGGCGGTTTTCTCATTGGCCTCTTCGAGGGGGGCACAGGACCCGGAGGTAGAGATGACGGTTCCTGAAGAAGAGGAGGAAGAAGATGTGTACGTTACCTACTTGATCCAAGGCCAGACCAACCTGCCCCACTTTGCCCACCGTGAATGGGCGCGTAGGCGACGGTACCGGGACTTTGCGTTTTTGCACCATGCGTTGGTCCGTGACTTTGCCGCGTGTGTGGTGCCGCCATTGCCTGAAAAACATCGGATGGAGTACTGGTCCGGCGACCGGTTCAGTCCCCCCTTTCTCCGCCGTCGCACCACCGACCTCGACATCTTTCTCCAACGACTCTGCCGCCACCCAACCCTGATGCACACACCTTTGCTCTGCTCCTTCCTCTCGTCTGACGAGTGGGTACGTCCCGTCTCGCCCATCCACTTCTTGGAGTGATGAGACCAGAACTGACCTTTCTTCTCTTATCTTTTCTCTTTCTTCTCTCCTCGTCACTGTAAGGCGGTTGACATGCACACCCACTCCGCCATGTCGGCGCGGAAGAGCAATTTGTCCGCAATGGGCAATGCAGCGGTCGCACCTGCTTGCTCAATAGCTTGTCCGACAAGATTGTGACTGCGCTGGGGCGGGTTAAAGAAACCGGACGAGCAATTTGTTCCCATCTCGGATCAGCTGGACTTGTTGCAGGAAGCATTGGCGGCGCTTGATGGCGTGGTGAGCCGGCACCGATCGCATGCGGCGGGTATGTGCTGTCGTGTCTCTGGAGGCCTGGGCCGGTCGATACAGAGGGAAAGCAGGAAACGGATCCGGGGAGGAAAAACGACTAACCTGTTCTGATGGCTATGACATGATGACAGCGCTGGCAGACGAGTATGAGGACTTGGCGCTGGCCTTCAAAGCGTTTTCCGAATTGGAGACGGGCATGGCCGTTTTCCTTTGGCAGTTTGGCGATACGCTGGACAAGATGGGCAAGGTGGTGCGGACAGATAGGAAGCGCAGTACGCAACACGTTGCCCCGGTGTCACAAGCGCTCATGGCCTATGCCCAGGCTTACCAACGCGTCCTGCTCACTCGCCAAGCAAAGCAGATTGATGTGGAACAACTGACGCACTACTATTCTGTGACTGCGGCCGAACGCGAGCGGTTTGGCGGGTTGGCCTATGGCCGTGCCTCGGGCGGCGTCCGCGCTGCGGGCATCACGGGATACCTACGCGACCAACTCGATCATCTACGTGGCGTGGACGAGGAGCAAACACGGGTGGAACGCATGCAGCGACTCGAGGTTCGCATGCACGAATTGCAAGCGGCGGTGACGACGAGTGAGAAGGTGCTCAGGACCTTCTCCCACCAAGTCCTCTCCGAGTCGCTGGTGGTGCAGGACAATAAGCAGCGTGAACTTTACGATGTTTTGGCCGAGCTGACGGCGAGCAAAGTGGCGCTGCACCAACACTCGGCTCAGCATTGGGACAACCTGCTCCACAGCCTGGGAGCCAGTGGGAGCGCGAGCGCTTAGCGTAGCTTGGCGTGTGGCATGTGCTTGGCGTCGACTGTCTGTCTGTCTCTGGTGATGGTGATGGTGATGAGGATCTGAGTGTTGACAGGGTGTGGTCGCAGATTGGGGCACGCAGCGGCGGAAAAAAGGCGCGGTGGGGTTGGGGTAAATGGGGGGCGGAATGGCAGCGGCTGGGCGCCTGTGGGGAGCAGCCAGTACGTCGAGTATTCAATATTCAAGTGGGCAGCCAGGGGCCGACAGGCGCAGGCAGCGTCATCCGTCACGCGTCACCCATCCCTGCCGAGCCAACCCACACGCACCAGCCACTGCTACTCACGCCCCCACCGCCTGCCCTCGCGTGGCCTACCCACCACCCCACCACCACCACACACCACACCCCCTCCACCTCCACCTCCATCCACCTCCACCTCCACTCCACCCACCTCCACCTCCACCTCCACCTCCACCTCCACCATGGCCGACGCGGCGCCCAAGCCACGCGTCTTCAGCTCCGCCAGCATCTCCCGCCAGTTCCGCCAGAAGGCCGCCGCCGCCGACACCCGCCCTACCCCGCCCTGGCCCGCCCCCTCGCCCGCCCGCACCTCCGCCTCCCCGCGCCCACCCCCGCCCCCTGGGCCACCCGCCCTGCCTCCTCGTCCGCTGCGCCCATCCCCTCCGCCGCCTTCCCCACCGCCGCCGAGGCACGCGCACAGGCCGAGGCCCACGCCGAAGCCCACGCCGAAGCCCACCCCCCCCGACCAGCCCCCTCTCCCTCCCCCTCTCCCCAGCACGCCCCGCCGCCACCTCCTCCGCTTCCTCGCCTCCCCCGCCCCCCCGTCCACCGCAGCCAATCTGCTCACATACAACGCCCTTGGCTCCCACCCCGCCCCCCATCTCACTCTCGATCCGTTGGGCCCCGCCTGGGACGAGCTGGACGACGAGGACCTCATCACCCCCCATCCTCCCCCTTTCCAACCCTCCTTTTCGCCCCCGTCCCCTGCCCCTCGACATCCCAAACACCCCCCCCCAAGCATCTTGGCCCCACCAACCTCCGTGGGCCAAAAGAGCGTCACTGACTTTGACGACGAGCCCCTCCCCCGCTTCCCGGCCCGCTCGTCCCAAGCCTACCAGCCGTCGCGTTTCCTCCCATCGCACGCGCCCCGCTCTCACCCGCAGCAGCCCGTCGTCGACCCTGCCGCCCAGGCTCAGGCCCAAACCGCCATCCGGGGATGGGGACCACTGGCGCAACGATATGCTGCCCTCAACAAGCCCCATGGCCCAGTGGAGCATAAGGTGGACAAGCCCAAGCCCAAGTCCCAGGCAACGCCCACGCCCACCCCAGCAACGCCCGTGTCCGTGCCCGAATCCAAGCCATCTCATGCTGCCCACCCTCCAGCGCACACGCAAGCATCGGCATCGGCTTCCGTCCACTCGCCTATTATTACATCCCCAACCAGTCCCGCGTGTCCTTTCACACATACCGGCGGTAGCGATCGTGCCCCAGCAGATGCACACCGTCCTCCCCTTGGGGTGGCGTGAAGCGCAGCCTGCAAGGGAGGGAGACTGCCCCCGCTCCACCTACTGCACAGTCAGCCCACTCTCCTCCCCGCACGCCCTCTGTTCTGTCCCCGACTTCACCCGTCGTACCTTCAGTACCCACGGGTGCCTCTTCGGTTCCACCAGAATCTACGGGTTCTATTCCTTGCCTACTGCCTCGCCCACCCGCCCGCACGCTTTTGGGGGGCCTCCGGACCACAGTGCCATTGAACGTGCCCGTTTACGTCGCGCCGAAGAGGAAAAGAGGCGGGAAGAGGAGGCGAATCGGGCTCGCGCGAGGGGGGCGGCCTTGGCGGAAAAAATCGAGGCCGAGCGTAAGCTAAAGGAAACCAAAGCGCGGGCTGGCTCTGCATTGCACAGCAAGAAAACATCCCGTGTTGGTTCTCCCACACTGGCTCTGCAGAGAAAGGGGAGAGGCGGGGGTTCGAGCATCAAGTGAGGCAACGAAGCCTACATTGCCATCGAACCCAACGCTTCCACGCCGGCCACCTTCGTCTCCCTCTAAGCCAATTAACAAGGAAGAGCAAGCGCGGGAATTGGCAGCGGTACGGGCCGAAAGGGATACCCTGCTGCAAGAGCTGGAGGCAGCCAAGGCACATTCCATTCCCGTCGCGGTGGAGAATGGACCGAAGCACGCATCGCCCCAACGCCCGAATGAGGCGCCTCTGCACCAGAATCACTCTGGTGCGTCAGAGCCGAGGGTGACCTTGCCCAGTACCTCCTCGTCTTCGCCTCCTCCGATCCGGGCACGGGCTCATTCCCCCTCTCGACTCACGACAGAAACCAGGTCAACTGCGGTGAGCGCTGCTGTGCTCCCCCCACCAAGCGCCTCCCCCTCCGCGCGGCCAACTTGCATTTGCCTCGTCCGGCTATCCGGCCCGTGTGGGACTATGTGAGCAAGTTTGACATGTCCGACAAGCGGCCCGTGTGGAGCCGGTTCGTCGTCCACTTGCCCTCTTTTCATTCACCGCGGGGCCAGCTATCTGCCGTACAACTCGCCCGTCTTAGGAGCAAGGTGACCCGTGCGCTTGAACGCCGCCCCAAGCGCGTCAGCAGTCTGACCGATCCTTGGGCCGACGTACACGGTGGCCTCGCCTCGTCTTCTTACCGAGGTGCCCAACTGTCCCCCCCGGGGCCATTCCCGAGGACCGCTGGGTGCTACCCCGCCCCCCCACTGTACCCCGCGTCCGTCTGCCTCGCCACTGGTTGGCACGAGGGCTCAAGCCAAAAGTGGTGCAGGCACAGCCAGCGTCTGGCTCGGTTCTTGTCCAAGGATTGGACGTGGCCAGTGCGCCTCCCGACCAAGAATGGGTGCAGGAGGAGCTGTTCCCGTCCTCATTGATGGCCGTGTCGGGATTGACTACGGAAGCAGGAGAGCCTTGCTCCACCCAAATCGCCTTACCGGGCAAGCAACTGAGCACACGCCCGGGGCAAGGCTCCTCCCAGCTGGGCTCTACTGCCGACACCAGTCCAACAGAACTGCCCACAACCCTTCTCCCTAGTGCAGAACACAACAAGGATGCTCTGTCTTTACGGGCATCCCCGTTCCCGACGTTTCTTCTCAACCTAGCGACCCTTCCCTTCTCTCTGGCCTCGCTGTCCCAGCGTCCCCCTCGTCTCGACTTTTGCCCCCGCGCCAACCTGGATCTCATTGGCCCTCTCCTTCCGGCGACGACCAAAGCTTCAAACAATCTTCTTCTGCCCCGCGTTCCCCTGTGACTGCTATCGCTGCTCCGGGCCATGGGCGGCATGGTCTCCCACCTGCCCCCCATCCTATCCGACCGGGCGATGGCCTAGCACCTGTTGGAAGCGAGTCGGATGGTACCTCGTACGTCCCCCCCCCCCTTCTCCTCATCTTTCAAGCGCGAATGATTCCGTTTCTGACCCACTTGTTTTGGCCCTAGACGCGTCGTCTGGCCGAACCACCTGTCAATACATGGGGGCTCAACTTTCCCATCGTAACCGACACGCCCGCTCGGGCCCGGAGTGACTCGGCAGATGTGACGTCCGAAGTGATCAAGCAAGTCTGGGCCCAGCCTAGTGGACATGCGCTTCCCAATCCAGAGCCGGTCACTACGACCAAGACTGCTGACGCCGCAAAGGCGTCTCCAGCGTCAGAGAACGCAGCCCCAGCAGGTTCCTCCCACGGGTGCCTACCTCTGACCCGGCTCGCGGCTCTCGGCGGCCAGAGCCACGTGCCGCTCCTCCCCAAGGTCCGCATGGGTACGGGACGGAACATGCGGCTACGATGACTGGGTCGACGCTCCCGCTCCACCTGGGTTGGGGACCCGAGTATACGTCTGCGTCTGCGTCCGCATCGGCCTCTGTCTCGCCCGTCTCGTTCCCGCCGGAAGGCCAAGAATGGAGCAGCGAATACGCCCCGGATTACGGCTACGGGTACTACCCCTCCCCCGCAATGCCGTTATCCAGTCCAGGCGACTACCTTGTGCCGCACGGCATGCCAGCTTTCTCTGCGCCCAAGCCGCTGGACGCTGGCAACCGTTTCGGATCGGTCTACGCGCCCTACCCCCCCACGCAACCCACAGGCTTCTCCCCACCCTTTCTGCCCCGCTCCCGGCCCGCAACGGGCGCGGGGCCCCGTGTTTCCTTGGGTGGATCACCAATGTTGCACCCGTGGCAGTACCCCGGACCAGGAACGCAGTACTATTCGTACCCGTACGACGCCGTTCCTCCGCCCAGCTCCTTGGCTCGTCCACCTCGTCCGCCCACCGACGCTGGCTCCGCTCCCGCCCCCGGTCCCGCTCCGGCCTCCTCCGCCCCCGCCCGCACCCCCGTCTCCGCGGACCCGGACCGCCCCTCGCTCGCCCGTCGCACCGGCTGCCACGTCGTCGTCCGACTCGGTGCGACGCGACCGGCTCGCCGAGCCCGGGCCGAGCGCGTTTGCTAGCTACGATCCGGTTTGGTAACCCGCTACCCGGTAACCGCTACCCGCGGTACCCTGTCCCTCCCGTCCCGCATGCCGTGTCTGGGTCCGGTTTTTTTTTTTTGGGTCCCCTTTTGCTCTCGCCACTGATTTTGTCTGGGCGCCGGGTCGGCGGGGAGCTTAGTTGTATTATAGGATGCACGTCCCTGTTATCTGGCAAAACGAGCTAAACAAGCTTGATTAGCAAGCGGGAGGGTACGCTGTGCTGGGACAGGCGCGAGGCAACAGTAGTAGATTGGAAGTTTGAAGGGTAAGGGAGGGGGGGAGAAGAGGTACGAAATACGAGATACGAGAGAGGATCGACAAGAAGCACAACCAAGTTCACCTTGGAAATGCAGGTTCAACGAAGGCTTCGGCTTTAGGCTTTAGGCGTTGGGCTTTAAGCGGGTGTGCTCTCGTTGGCCATGCCCTGGGCCACGGCCTTGTACAGTTTGGACGAGGTAGGTGGGGGGCTGAGGGAGGTGCGGGAAGGGTGGTAGTGGATCACCCACGGCGGCCAAGGAGCGACCGAGGGTGTGGCGCGGGTGGAGGCGGGGGAGAGGGCCTTGACGGCGCGCGCGACGGGCGCGACGAGGTACGCCTCAAACGTAAAGGAGAGCAGTGTGTTGATGAGCACGAGGACAAACAAGCTCGTGTGCACGTAGGCGGGCAAATCGATCAGGCCCAGAATGTCAAACACCCAGCCGTGGCGGACAAAGAGCGCGTAGAGCGAGAAGCACGTCAAGAGGCACAACGAGGCGAGCAACATGGGGTTGGTGTACATGGGCTTGCGGTACGGCGGACCGACGCTAAACACGGCGGCGACGAGAATGTACTGGAAGGAGGAGACGAGGAACAGCGCCGAGTTGGGCGGGTTGACCACGTTCATGCTGTCTGGGTCAAACGCCGGCGGGTCGTACCACGGCTGCGCCGTGATGTAGAAAAAGGCAACAAACTGCGTTACAGCACAGATGATCACTTGGCCCAGCATGGAGGTGAGGACCTTTTTGCTCATCAGGTTGGCCGTCGGCCGCTTGGTCGACAAGTGCTCAAATGGCTCGGTTCGCGCCATGGCCACAGCCACGGGAATAATGATAAAGAGGTCAATGTAAAGGAACTGAAAGTCGCCCAACGAGGCAGCCAACGAGTAGAGAATGGTGATGGACGTGAACTGGATCAACGAGTAGAGCGCCATGTACTTGAAGCAGCCAAAGCTCGTCACCAGCGCCGCCCGTCCTTCTCGGATCGTCGACAGAACACATCCAATGTCCGGCTGGCGGGACGTGAAAGGCGCAGCAACTGACGCCTCGGCCTCCGAGAGAGAGATGCCCACGTCAGCCGCCTTGAGCGCACCACAATCGTTCGCTCCACCACACATGCCCACCGTGTAACCAAGGGCTTGCAACCGCTCTACCAGCTCGTGTTTCTCGTCCGGAGACATGCGAGCAAACACCGCCCCCTTGAGCAACATTCTCCGAACCGTCTCCACCGGCGCACAGTCCACCATCCAACGAAACACATCCCGCTCAGCGCAAGCTGATAGTCGTGTCCGCCACTCTCGTCGAGCGGGAGAACGTGCAAGTCAACGTCCGACGGCTTCAGCGCCCACGGGTCCAGCTTCAGCTGTTCATCGTCCACGTTCTGCCACTCGATCGATTTGCCTTCCAACGGGCCACCTTCCGCCCCCGTCCAGACCGGCATATACACCGCCGTCGACGGCCCAGCATGCCACACTCGCGCGCAACACTCACTGCCGTACGAGGGTTGTCGCCCGTGACCATCTTGGTGCCAATGTGGGCGTTCCGCAGGGCGGCAATGGCGGAAGGGGTGCCCGGCTTGATCTTGTTCTCAAAGATGATCAAGCCAAGGAAACGTAACTGCGACTCGGCCTGGGCACGGGTCATGCGCTGGGCCTTGACCCAGCTCAGACCGGGAAGCGACTTGCCTGCACACGCAATAACACGGTACCCGTGCTTGGTGTAGTACGCCAACAGGTCCTCGTAATCGGCCGGGAACGACTCGGGGAGGCAAATGTCGGCCATCACCTCGGGCGCGCCCTTGACAAACACCTCCATCGAGTCGGATCGCATCCGCTTCACCACCACACCATCCGTCGCAACTGGCTCACAAACTCAAACGTCCGCAGCACCCCCAACTCGAGGAAATGGGCGCGCTTGCCCGGGCGCAAAGCGTCGGCCACATCAAACTCACCGCTGCCAGGCGGACGGACAACCGTTTGGACTAGGGCAGGAGGGCGGTCGGTCAAGCGCGCCTTCCCTTCCTTGGCCGTCGATCCGGTGCCTGTTGCCGCCCGCGCTGAGCGTTCTCGCCCCTCATCCAACGTCCATCCCGTGTACTCAAACATCTTGACATCCAATGGGTCCCCAATCACCTCTCCATCCACAACTTTGAGCGAATGGCAGGTGGCCAAAGCGTGAAGCAGAGGCAGCTTGCGCGCCTCCCGGTCCTCCTTGGGCGCATTGTCCGCCGTTGGCATTTCGTCCGCTGACTCGTGCAACTCGGAAAACCGGTTCTCACGTGCCGAGATGGTGCGGGTACCAAGCACGTCCAGCCCATCTTCCGTTAACGTTCCTGTCTTGTCAAAGCAAAACACATTAATCTTGCCCGCCATGTTAACCCGGTTGGGGGAGATGCAAAAGATGTCCTTGGAGCGCAAACGTGAGATGGCAAATGCTGTCCCCACGCTCATCGTGGCCGGCAAGGCGGGGGGAACCACCACGGTGATCAAGTCCAGCGCACGGACAACGATCAGGTGCCAAGCAATTCCCATACGCACAAAGCCCACGCCCGAGATGGTAAAGCCGACGCAGGCGATGCCGGCCAAGAAACCAATAAAGCGGAACGAGTCACGGTAGAATTTGAACCCCATAGGCTTGGGGAAAAGCATGGAGCGCACCAAGGCTCCCTTGGTGGTGTTGAACCCAGTACGGGCGACCATGGCCAGTGCATTCGCTTGGTCCTCATTGTCCGACGAAGGCACAGCCAATCCCCCCCCATTGGGGCGGATGCGCACAATACGTGTGCCTCCAAAGAGGAAGTGTCTTGCGAGCTCGGGCGAAATTTCACTGCCAGGAGTCAAGAGCAACTTCATCTCAGCATCCGTCACTGGTACCTTGGAGACCGGAACACTCTCCCCTGTCAGCATTGACTCATTCACAATCGCATCGCCCGACAAGAGCACCGAGTCGGCAGGGAACAGAAGCAAGCCAGGCTCAGCCACGTCGTACACATCCCCGGGAACCAAGGCGGAGCTGTCGAGAGTGAGCCATTCGCCATCCCGAAGAACTTTGACGGGGCAGGAGAAGCGGGACATCTCCCGCATCCGCTCCACCGTTGACTTGGTCTCGATCAGAGTCGTTGTAATCGAAGCGAGAGAAATGACGGCAATGCAGAATGCGTAGTAGTAGTAGTCATCCACACTCCAGAGCACAATTGAAACGATTTGGAACATGTAGAACGGATGCAGCACCTCGTCTACCAACAACGCCCATACCGACTTGGCCTCAATGTCGATCGCGTTCGGCCCAAACACAATGTGACGGTCTTCCAGCTGGTCGTCGCTCACGCCTTGCGCCACAGCTTTAACTGAGGTCCAACCGCCATCACGCCAGTCCTTCGCCATACGAAGGCGCCCTGAAGGCGGATGGAGAATAAAACGGGTGTAGCGGTAGTCCAGAAACTTGAGCTCCATCAGTTGTTCAGTATCTGTGCCTGCATAGGGATTGGTCGACCAGGAGGCCTGGGTACCATTCGCAGCCTGCTTGCCGTTTCCGTTGGCAGTGGCAGCTTGGAACAGTTTGGTGCGCTGGTTCAACGCCGCCTGATAATCGGACGCTGTTGAGGGAGGATCAAATGAGAAGTCGGGGGGGAATACGGTAGCAAGGGGGCGAGCAAAAGGAATGGTGTTCATCTTCGCTTCAAAGAGGTCTCCCCATTCGGTTGTGACCAT
Organism: Moniliella sp. 'wahieum'; assembly: GCA_003971905.1. NCBI lineage: Eukaryota > Fungi > Basidiomycota > Moniliellomycetes > Moniliellales > Moniliellaceae > Moniliella > Moniliella sp. 'wahieum'. The sequence continues at coordinate 144,697 of RSEE01000119.1, read as the reverse complement.
CACGAACTCGGCATCGACAAAGTCGCATTCGCGGCAAACCCACTTGAGCCGAAGGCGTGGCAGCCAACGTGCCAGCAGGTAAACAATCCCAAACGTGCAGACCGAAGCGATCATAAAGAGCAAGTGGTGGAAACGCACGATCTGATATCCTGTCAGGCGGATGAGCGAGTCCTCCTCCACAAGGTAAATTTGTTGCCGGGATTGAGAAGACTTGTCGAGGAACGTCTTGCCCTCTTGTTCCCGCTGCAACGACTCGGCGGTGGGGGGGCCGTCATCCAGCGCACTCCCAGCCAGGAGGGGCTCATTGTCACCCCCAGAAAGGCATGCTGCTGACCTCGGGGTGTTGGTGAAGGTAATGATGTTCCCGCTCCAGGTCGGCAAGGTCGAGGTCCAATTCATCCTCCGGGGCGCCAGCATCGTGGTCGCCAAAGACAGGATCGCCTCGTCCACCCAGGGTGCCAAAGGCCGAAGGCATCAACCCCCCGGTCCTCGTCAGAGCTGGACTGGTCGTCGTGAATGCCCGAGGGGGAAGAGTCGCCACCACTGGACAGAGCGTCATCCGAGTTCATGTAAGGGCCGTACCCATCCTCGGACAGACCGAGTGACTCGTTTGAGTCACGCCGAACCGGTGCATTTTCTTCGTCCCGCCGTGACTCGTCTCCACGAAGAGAGTTCATAATGGAAGACAGGAAACCCTGGTTGGACCGGCGCGAACCCACCACCATGTCGTCATGACCATCGCGGGAGTGACGCGCCCTACCAGCACGGCTAAACTGGCTCGACTGACGATGCGTGGGCAGGGCACCCGATACGCCCTCCTCGGCCGGACCAAGGGAAATGACACTGGGACCTGCGGCGCTTCCAGCCGACGCCATGCTGGTCCGGCGCGTGCGCCGCAGCACAGGTGAATGGGAAAAGCGTGTGACCGACGAGGAGCGACGGCTCGTCAAACCAGGGTGTGGAGGCTGGTGATGCATCCTGGGTCGGAGGACGAAAGGTCAGCCATCCATGCCTCCACCAGGCTCTGCAGAAGACCAAAGCGCATGAGATGGGGGGGGGGGGGGAGACGGAATACATACGAGGTGTAGCTGCTGGGCACAGCTCCAGCCGAAGGGCCATCGAAGATGGAGCCCTGGTCGTTGTAGTGGCCAATCTGGCTGTCGCGGCGAGCACGAGAGCCGCCGACAGCGACGGGCGCAGAGTAGGTGGCCTCGTCGCCTTGAGGAGCAGCACCGGGCTCGCCGTCATGGATCCATGCAGCGGCCTCGGCGGTTTCCTTATCGGTGAAGAACGGGGAGGCAGCGAGCTGGATGGGGGGTTGCTCCTTGGGGGCGGCATCGGGAGCGGGCACGGACTGGGCCGGGCCAAAGGGGGCCTGGTACTCGGCGTCGGCCACGATGTGCTGGGCGGGGCCGGGCATGGTGGTGGGGAGGTCCTCCCTGGGGCGATGCTTGGCAGGCGCACGAGCGGGGCGAGGAGAAGCAGAGGTGGAGGTGGGGGCTCGAGAAAATTTGCCGCGGGCGGGCTGCCCAAGTCGGATGCGGGCGGCGGCTGGACGATGCAGGGGGCGCCGGGGCAGCGCAGCGGCAGGCAACGCCCATCGTAATCGAAATCGAGCAATCTGAATCACCGCTCATGCGCCCTCTCACCGCACACGCCCGATTGCAGGCGGCATCCAAACGAATACGTCCCAGCGCGCTTGCCGCGCCGCACACTGCCCCCCTGCGCCCGCATCCAATGCGCCAGGGCCAGCTGGGGCAACCCTAGCCGACGCAGACCCGTGCCTGGGGCCACCTGCCACCTCGTGTGAAGTCAAGTGACTAGTGACTAGCACCGACTACGTCGAATTCAGCGCCGCAGGTTGGAGCTGCTATGGGTTTTCGCTTCAAGTGGGTATAGGGAGGGAGAGAGGGTGATGCCCTTCCACTTGTGGACGGTGGCACAAGTATACTCGTGCTGCATGGACTATCGATGGTGAGTGGCGCGATGGCGTTCCCAAGGGAGAAAAGATGATGCATTGCAGAGAAATGGCTTCGCCCGGGACCGGTGCGAGCTGCGCCTGTGGCCATCGTACTAAGATTGAGACCTGCTTATAGATCAACAAGTGGAATTCAACCTCAGGATATGGTCTGCCGCACTAGTGCCTCTCTACCTATGTCTGGTATGCCATGTGCAACAACACTACCTGACCCCCCATCTCACAGGTAGATAAGACTGTCGCTCATCCAGCTGCTAACCCCTCCTCGACGCCTTCGTCGCCTAGCCCGACCACAGCACTCTGCTGGACAGCGCCCCCGACAAGCCGATGATTCCTGCACACACAAGCGTCCGATTCACACGTACTACAGCCAAGGGTATACACTCGGTACACAATCACTCTGCCGCCTACGTCCCCGCGGCCCACATCGTCCCCACATCATTTTCCCCCGTTTACCCTCGGGGCTCCCCAGGTGCAGGCGCATGCACCAGGATAGTTGGTGCGGTGGGTGCGGTGGGTGCGGCGGCGGGTGCAGCGGGCGGCGGCGGGGGCGGGGTGGAGGAGGAGAGGGGCAATTGCACGCCCCTCCTGTTTCCGGGGCGAATCCAGCGGCGCAGTGTGGTCCACATTCCGCCGTCTTGCTCTTCCCCAAAAGCCGAGTAGGGTGGGGGAGAAGCTCGCCGGGGCGCGGCGCGGGTAGTGGTGTGGCTGGTCATGCCGTGTCCGCTGCGCGGGGGAACCAGCGAGTGCAAGGAGATATCCACCCCGCTCGAGCGGGGGGACAGCATAGGGCTTGAAGGGGCAAGCGATACGCGGTCCTCCTCCTCCCCTTCGCTGAGGTCGGAAATGGAAAGGTCACCCCCTTGGGGGGGCAGCAGATGAGGGGAAATGCTGCGCTGTAGCGGGGCTCGGACTGCATCCGCAGCACCGAGCAACGGCGAGATGGGTGGTGGGGGGAGCAATGGGTGTCCAGGTCCGGCAGTGGGAAGGAGCGAGGCCGAGGTGCCCTGAGCCGCATCGGAAGATTGGATCAACACGCTTCCGCCCTCGGCCCCATAGGCTGGGGGAGGGGGCAAGTTGCCGACCATCGGCGCCAACCCCCACTTTTTGACGTTGGCTTCGATGAAGACAAAGCCAGCCTGACCTAGGTTGACATGCACCTCGGCCGGCCCATCGGCCGCCAAGGTGGGAAAAAGTCGTGGTTGGTCAAGCCGACAAAAGCTTCATGGAAGCGCTTGCCATTACGCGTAAAGAACACCCGACCCAACCGCGGACGGTAGCCCATACCACACATCGCCTTGTCGGTACGGCACGCTGTAGGGCATTTCGTTCCAGGGAGCATTGTGACACCGCGTACCATCCAGGCTAAAGTACCCAATCGAATACTTGAGCAGACCTACTCAGCCCGCGTTAGCTAGCCATGCCCTCTCGTCCCATCGACCCAAGAAAAACGTACCTGGAAAGCGAAAGGCGGGGTAGGGTTTGGTTGCCAAGCCGATCGCAACATTGGTCGTTTCGGGCTTGCGGAACATCTTGACCTCGAGATAATACACCTCATTCGTTTTCGGAAGGGGCAAGTTGGATTGCACGCTCACAGCCCCACCTTCTTCGGGGGCTAAGCCATGGCCATCGTCGAGAAACGTAATTTCGGTCCGGCCCTGGACGTAAACAGGCGGGTTGGCTTCGTAGTCCGGTTCAAAGGACCACGCTTGCACGCCCTTTTCCTGGATGGTCACCATCTGAGGCGGCGTCAACTCAGTCGGCACACTGCCTAGCGGGTGGGTGCGCGCCCACGCTTGGGCGCGTCCGTATCCGGTGCGCTCGCCGGGGCCCAAACTGGCAAGGTACGCTCGTTCTCGCTCCGCATCGGCCCGGCGCGCCGCGGCGTCCGTCTCCTCCGCATAATGTTGGTCGGAAGCCGGTCCTCACGCAGCGCGATCCCCGCGCTCCGCCGTACCAGCAACACAATCAGCAGGACCAAGAACATGACGCCGGCCATGGCGGACAAGACAATGATGAGGGCCAACCAGAAGGGGGAGATGCCATCGCTTGCGCGGAGTTGGACAGGAGGCCCCTCCAGTTGTGACGATCGGTCCAAGCTGAAGGGAGGCGCCGGCGCGGCGCGCACACCAGGTGGCAAGAAGGGAGGCAAGGCCATGCCCCAGGCTAGAACGGCGACCCCAGCACGGGCGCCCAGAGGGGGGAGCAGCGATGCAGCGCCGCGACGTGGAGGCATGGTGGCAAGGAAGGTGGTGGAGCCAAGAATGATTTCCTTCGGGGTGAGTGCTGCGGAGCAAACACAGCAGGGCTTCTTGCTGGTTGTGCAAGGGAGATGGCTTGCTGGTACTCGATCGTCTGGCAGTTGGTTCTGCGTATCCACACAGGACACCGAGTGCTGAGTTGAGTGCGCTGAGTGCTGAGTGTGCGCTGAACCAACACGCCCTCAGCGCTGACATGCTGACACTGCCCCCACGGCGTCTGGGAGCGGGCTGGCGGCTCGTGGTACATATGACGTAAGGTGTGCCTTGCAGCGGGCTGCACGCCGGAGGTTGCCGGCCATAAGGCCTAAGGCCTAAGGCGCTCGCTTCTAGCTCAGGCGCTCCACAAGCGAAGCGCTTATAACGCGTCAAAATTCCAATGCTCAGGCGGGGGGCAACCCAACTCGGATGGCCAGTGGCGGCGCAACGAGCAACCATCGGGACTCGTACACGGCCTGCACAGCCACTGCCATCCCACCAGCTAGAGAGACCAGCCCAGCCCTTCTGGGGCGTCCGTCTGATGGCAGCAACCCCCCCCCCAGCACGGCGCTTTCTCGCGGCTCGCTCACAGTCTCCCTCTCGCCTCTTCCAAACAACGCTCACAGTATTACGCAGACATCCTAGTACTCCTGTTGCGCTCGCCTCCGCACCACCCCTATACCGAACAAACAGGAGGAGGCAATACAGGCTGAGCGGCACGAGTATGATGGCATTCGAAAGAACGGATATGAGAGACAACATCGTGACAAAAATCAGGGCCGTACCGTGACCCCCATAAGACCAACAAACATTGGGTCAAACGGGTGGGTTAGGGAGCCGTGGGTGCCGGCGTCTGGGACGGCAAAACAGGAGGTCAGGGCGGTACGAGCGAGGGTAAATAGGGGTAGGGCGAGGACGATGGTACATCATCACAGGCGCCGTACCAATCGCGACCCGGTTCCGGCCCGAGTCAGGCTGGACATGCGCTGGACGGCAAACGCGACGGTGCAACAGGCGTTGGTGGGTGCGAATCAGAAGTAAGAGAGGGGCGTGGCAGGCCGGAGGCCGGGTCCTGCTGGCCAGGTGCGACAAGATGCGTCTGGCCCAGTGGTTCTTCTTCTCCTCCGGGTTTCTCTTCTTCGTCCGGGGGACGGGGGAGCGGCTTGAGGTCCCTGGCTTGCGGTCCATACAGATCGGGCAGGAGCGCATACCGTTTCGTATTGGGGGGCTTTGGGCTGCCCTGTTTAGGCGAACTCAAGCAGGGCGAAGATTCTCTCGGGGGAGATAAGAGCGCCTCCAAGGCATTGGTGTCCGTCGAACTACCATGAGCCGCTTGTTGGCCCGCATGCCTGGATTCCGATCCAGGCCGTTGCGGCACCGGGATTCCCCGTTCCGACCTGACATACGAAATAGGGGTGCGTGTTCGGGGGGGAGGCGGGTTGAGACCAAGCTTGTCCAATACCTCTGCGATACGTGCGTCTTGGGAAAAAGCTTCGGCCTCGGGCGCGGGAGCAGAGTGATCGTGTGTCGAGGGCAAGTCAGTTGGGATGTAAGGTGCGGGCATGAGTGAACCCTGCGGTGCTGAGCCCACCTGGAATCGAGGTGGATGCGGAGAGGGAGAGGACCCTGGTTCCCCCGCTGCACATGCTTTCCCACGGCGAGGAAATCGCGAGGACGACTCTGAGGTGGCGCGACGTTCTCGCAACGTCAGCGGAACGATCAGAGGCGATGGCAACGCCGTCGGTGTAGGAATTGGCATGGGAGCTGAGATTTCGCCAATGGTCGACACGCCAGGGCTAGAGGGTTCCTTGGCCAAGAAGTGTTTCGTGTTGTGATGGGAGGGTGGAGAAAATGAGGCCGGGGATCGATTGAGATGAAGGTGCTGAGGTGGCACAACGTGCCGCAACGCCGCGAGGGAAAGTGGTTTGCGAAATCCTTTTGAAGGCTTGGGCGAGTCGGGCGTGGAAACAGACCGTTCCTTGCGCCAGCTAGAACGATGGTGGAAGCCCCACAATTGGCCGCTTTCTTTCGACGACAAAACTGGGGGAGAAATTTTGCCCTTTTTCTGGCGTCCCATCTCGACCGAATTGGGAGTCGTATAGGGTCTGCTGGACAAAAAGACGCTGGGCTCCAAATCATTCGAAATGGTGCCATCCCCATTGGATGGAATCGGGCCGAGGGAATGAGCCCGAAATGGGATTGTATTCTTTGGCGTCGCGGCCAGAAAAGGAGAGTCGGACATCATCTCTATTGGAGGGACAGTGGTTAATGATGATGGTGCCATGGTGGACGCGGGTTGGATGGGGGTTGCTGGCGAGAAGTAGCTTTGGGTAATAGAGAAAGCGCCATGCGCCGTTGCCTGCACAGGCAACGGAGATGTTGGGGAGACAACTCGGGTGTCCGAGGAGTTACGATGCAAATTGAGGGTATCAAGGGACGGCAGAGGAGGAGGATCGGGCTTAATCCACCCTGTCGTTTATATGGCGTTGGAGAGAGGGAACATTCCGACCTGGCGAATTTTCCCGAGAGGGACGAGGGTGAACCAAATTCGGGCAACTTCGCTGTGTGCCCGCTCCGTGGGGAGACAGCTTTCCTCGCATGATGTTCGTGCAACCCGTGAAGATTGCCGAGTGAAACTGCTTTAAGGAGCCCTCTACCCCCCAATGGATGGGTGGGGGGACGACGCGGAGGGCTCTCCGGCTGGAAGGCAGGAATGACATGTCGTCCATGGTCAGAGCGCCTGTGGGGGTAGAAAAAGACGCCGTCTGCAACCCGAGCTCCTCGGTTGAGGAGGGTCGATTCTCAAGGCTGGTAAGGGATGTGTCGGCGGCGTTGACAGAGGCAGGAGGTAAAGCGGAGTAGGAGCGGTGGGCGACGATGCTGTGCTGGTTGCAACAGGTACAGTAAACGGAACATCTAACATGGATGCCGGCTTACACTGCTCCACGGGCTGCCCTCAAGTAACAGCTGATTCTGCACTCAAATCGCTCAAGAACTTATTATCGTTCTACAGGGAAGAAAAAACAAGTCAGCACTCTTGGACGGAATTCTCGATCCCATGCAACGTAGGACGGCGGCAGCGGCGGCAAGGAACGCACCTTATCCCACATGTCGTCGCGACGCTGGTGCCGCCAAAGCTGTCGTCGGAGCTGTAGCGCTGGCGGAGGAACCATGAGAAGAGCGCAGAGGAAGGTCGTGAAGCAAGGATCGCCACAGGCCGACGCCGACACCACCGCTCTCGTGACGGCTTGGTGAATCCGGCGGGATAACGAGACCAGTCGCCTGTGGAGCGCTGGCGGGAGCCATGATGTAGGGGTGTTCTAGGCGAGCCGGGATTCATGGGCGGGGCGCGTCGCCAGGTCGGGGGAGGAGAGAGGTGGTGGTAGAGCGAAGGAGAGTGGAAGGCGGGAGACATATGGTATGAGGCACTGGATTTGAGTATAAGCCGACGCGAACGGGAGGCCCATGGGGGAAAGGAGGAGGCGGCAAGAAGTGTGCTCCAATGCCGGCGGCGGGCCATCGATGATCGATGACATGCATGCATGTGACAGGGCCCATTCACGCTACCTTGACGAGTCCTGAGGCTCAGGCCAGAGCGCCCGACCGTCGAATGCCGTCGCTGGCGTGGGATGTGCGGGCAGGTGCCGGTGGGGTGCGTGTGTGAAACAAATATAGGCCAATACAGAGCGCTACAATGGCACGACGCACTCGACACTGCCCGGGTGCGGACGGGGTGTGCGGGCTGCTGGGCCGAGCCGCTGGGCGTGGCACTGGCCTCCGCACCAAGCTCCCCAGGGCGCTCCTCCGGGCACGGCGCCCGCTCGTGAGCGCGCCTCATTCCCAGACCTCAGGCTTCTGCACAACATTTTGCCTCCTCACCTGTCGTGCACACATGTCGGGAGCAGCGGCCATGAGCTAACTACTAGGGCTCGACGGTGTGGAGCCCCCGGCCGGAGGTCGGAGATGCGCAACTGCCCATGCCCATGCTACTCACACGCATATGGTGCAATTTCCCCTCTCGGGCATCTCATCTGTTGCTCCTCCTCCGACCCGAAGAGTACGTGGCAGACGCGGCGGTCCGTTGCCACGCGTTCCACAGCGCCCTGCTCGCTATCGTGTCTGCTGGTGACGCCCGAGCGGGGGGGACAAAACCGCCGGACTCATGATGCTGCATGATGCATCACCATCGGTCACAGTGACCCCTCACGGTGAGGCGTGTGAGGCATTCCTGCCCCTCAGGCCTCGCACCTCATGCCTCACTGGCATGCTTTAAGTATAGTGCGAAAAAAGCTTGGGTGCCACACTGACACTGAGAGTTCTGATGTATAAACCAGACGGGCATGGCCTATACGTGCCCAAAACTTTCACAAATGCTATACCCCCCTGCGGGATCCCTTTGTGGTCGCATATGTCCCAGGATACATTGCTACCGTCTTGAACTTCTTGAGGCGGAACTTGCTATGGCACGCTTGCAAGGACAACAAGAGGTAGACCGCCTGTCGAACTAACAGTAACGTGTATAACGCAATGCGTAACGCGCGTAACGCGTAACAACGCGTAACAACGCGTAACGCGTAACACGAGAAAATAGTTTATGCTTCTTTTATGCACGTTCAAGACGAAAACGAAGAAGGTCGAGATGCGTTTCTTCCCGGCCGGTGTGCCCCGCGGACGTCTATCATATATCACCGATCGCCTCCGAAATCAAACGTCCGCCCATCACGCGTTCAACGCGTTCGCGCTCTCAGAGATGAGCTTCGTCCTTGTCATCCTTCTTTTGTGCACGTATTGCAGTTCGCCACTGCATCATTCGCGCGTGTGGGGGGGGGGTTCTGTGTTTACATTTAAGGTTTCAACCGGACACGCTCGATGGCTCCGTCTCTTTTCGGCTTCGTCCAACAGTGAAACACACCCACCGTGGTGCCCTCCCTTTAGCAATGTCATTTTCAGAGCACATCCAGTCGAGTAGAGCCGAAACCATAGAGCGAGCCAGGGAAATGGGGGCAGAAAACTACAGCCAAGTGTGCGTGATTAATGAACGATAGTTGATGCCGGCAGTCCCAAAGCCCTCCCTGAGCCTGAGGCCTGAGGGAAAGAGCAAACAATACTGGGCCCGAACACAAAATCCCAGAGTAAAAGTTGGACGAAAGGATGGAGAGCGAAGAGTAACTGTCAATGTCACTAGTGGCTAGGAAAGCTTAAACCTTAAACCTTAAAGCTAAGCTTGAAGCAAATAAGGCCAAGGCCGAAGGTAAGGTGTGTGAGTGCGTGACTCGTGAGGCGCAGAGAATCAGATGTTTTGATGCGAGGGTCAGTCTGTCTGGGATACATGTGATGCTCGCTTCGCCTCGTGCCGGAATCCCTATCTCCCCGCATTGAATATTGAGCATTGATCGGTGAGCGTGAACGGCGAACAGTGACTCTCCCTTCAGTACATGTCGCACATAATCATGCAGGCCTTAGGCCTTAGTATATGACCTAAGGCTTAGACCAGAACCACCATCACTGCGATTGCATTGCTCTACACTTGCAGAGGTTCTCCCCCCAAATCCTTGGGTTCCTCCGGTCTTCATCCTGATTTCCTGGCGATTCCCCTTGTTCCCTAAAGGGGCTTGGCGCTAACGAGCAACACATATACTCCGGATGAACGGGTCGGTTTAGGCGCAGCGTTTCTTTATCCCCAGCCTTATGTTCTGTCAATGATATGTGGTCACAATATAGGAGTTTTTAGTACGCGCTTAATATGGTACACCTGCTCTTTCACGAGCTTCAAGCTTCAATAAGCTTTAAGCTTTAGGCCTCAGGCCAAAACAGCCTGAGGCCTGAGGGTTAGCCTCAAGTTCAAACGCCACTCGTACTCATGTGCTCATGCTCGTGAGCATGCGGGTCCACCTCGTCACGACACGAAAGCCTCAGGTTCGTTCATACATCTAGCATTCGGGCTTTCGTTGGATTCCATGCCTGATTGTCTAGCTGGCTTGCATCGCAGCCCCGCATATGGCCAAGGCGATTGGCTAACTTGTTGGTCATCTAGCCATTCTGGTATAGGATCCTTCCTTAAATCACTAGTCACTCTAGATGGTTGTCACTATTACGCGGTACACATAGCCACACCAGGTTTTAGTCTCTTAAGCCAGAAAAAGGGATGCATCTCTGAGTCTGGGGCTCCGTCAAAGTTATTTGATGGGGTTCAACGTTCACGTTCAAGTGCCTTCGTTTTCATATCCGTTGTGGTCATACGCATACGGTTGTGTTCGATCGACGTTTTTCGTACCCATATATACATACCCGCTCCGCCCGGCAAAGTACCCATCCATACGTGAGAAGGGACATTATTGACCGAACAGATCAATTTCAGCAGTACTTACACTTGGCCCGCCCTTATGGGCCTGAGAGAGGTTGATGGCCACACGTGTACCACCTCCCAGCCTGGATGATTGTCACCTTGGGGGTATTTGCAGCGATATATTATCTCTTGGTAAGCCTGTCACTCCGGCCGTAGTAGGGCCGGAACGAGGGCGTGTGCGCAATATGTTGGCCGAGAAGTCTTATCTCCTTGCCTGTTTGAAGAAGGGTCTCGCAATGTCACATGTCCATGTCACCAGAAGAGATGAAGTTCGAGAGGTAGTTATCATTAACGCGGTCCTCTTATAAGAGGTACCGACTCAGGCAAATCAGTGTAGCAATACTGATACCAGCTGGGGCACGTTCTCTCGAATAAAGCTGCCGCTGTGGGACTCAAAAAAGGGGACAACAGTTTATTCATGACAGGCTGTTGGACAACAGAATCGAGTGAAGCGCGTGTATGCGCGTGTGGTTGTACTTTCTTCCATGCGGAGAAGTATTATATAGCGAGCGCTGACAAGGGGGTGGAACCAACCAGGGCCGAAGTGGCCCAGGACACCATATGAACAAAAGCCGAGATGTGCTGCTCCTGCCCTTCAGAGGCGGGACCGACGACGCGATATGTCGGCGGGGCGTCCAAGGATTGTGGTCCTATAAAACGGTTACTCCGTATATAATACACCAAAATAATATCGTCTTGGTAAACGAAAAGCTCTGGCCAAATTGTGCGGGCTCGACAAGGCGCAAGTAAGACGGTGGTGCCACCGGAGAGGCGAGAGCCAACACACGAACCGAGTAGATATAACAGAGCGGGGCAAAACACTGAACTGCGTCCTGCTGCAGCGTAGGAGTGATCCAGCATTCGCAATGATCAATAGGGGATTTTCAACATCCGACACGGTTGAAGAGTCTGAATGACTAGTTTTCTGGTGCTCATTCTGTGGGTCAGCACCTTCATCACTGGTGGGCAAAAATATAGAGTTCGTGTCACGGGCGAAGACGGGCTGGCAAAAGCCCGCCAGCGCTGTTATCCAGTTCTATTACGTACTATCCGCCCGCAGTAGTGGCCTCTCTTGCCCATGTGAATTGGTAGCCACCGCGTGGCCGCCCAATTGTCAGTACCATTGGCGTCTCCCCTACTCTCCTCGCCAATTTGATCAACCCAGTACGCTCAACTTCTTAGTTGCTCCTTCGCTTCCGTCCTCGTCCTCCAGCTCCCGTCTTCAGCTCTCCATCCATCAGACAACCTATAGTTCCCGTGGGGCTCCCAGGTGCCACAAAACGTCGTCGCCGGATGTTTCATTAAGTGAAAGGTGTTGAGGTCTTACTGATGGTTTTGCAGGTTAAGCAGGGTGTTGATGACAAAAGACTAAGCCGCTTGACGGATGTACTATCGCCGCCATTCACAATGCCACGGTGGTGTATTCGTCGGTGATGCCGATGGACATAATATAGGACGAGCGGGTAGTAGTGGTAAAGCGCAGAACAGAAGGATGGTCGTTTTTGATGCGTCGATGAGAGACGGGGAGGGAAACGCCATCCACTCGCAAGCTTCCATATAGTCCCATGCATCCCTCCCTCGGACATCTCTATCCCTACTTCGCCAATCCAGAAAGCGCTCCCCCTGTTATGTCCGCCACAGTTCATACGCAGAACACTATCGTCACACGGGCGTCTCGACTTCTATCTGGAGGACGCCTTGCATAATAGGTCGGTGTCAGGCCCTTCGCCAACCCCCGGTGGCTACAGCCTCCCATGCGGGCTTCCTCCACAGCCACGACTTGCCTGGGCTCCTTTCCATCCCCTAGACTTCTTTGCCCCTGTTGTCTCGCCCGCGATCGACGCGAACACAGTTATAACCCCGAATACTATCCAGGCTCTCATCCTGTTTATCCTCTCTCGTTCCCACATCTGTGAGACCTCTGTCGCCGGCAAAGAAGAGATCCATAGGCACTTCTCGGTGAGACCTGGGTGTATACATCGCGGCTGCCCTTCGGGACTCCGCGCCCTAATACCCATATTCCTGCTTTCCGCTGCACCACCACTACCTGCCCCACAAAATATGGAGGCAAGCGCTGAGAACGCCCCGCCTACACCGGCAGCAATACCGCCTGACCCCCGGAGAGAGATCGCCGATGCAGTAGTTCCCTATACCCGGAAAAGCATGACGCCTCTGTTATAGCAGAGCCCGACATTACCCTCCACACCTTCCGCCTCTACCGCCCTCCCACCAGGAGAGCACGTCCCGGGGATTTGCCAGTTCCCCAACAGCCTCGCATTCCCGTCACTTTTCCCCTACTCCCAACCGCACTTATAACCTCATCTTTCCTGCCGCTGCCTCCCAGAAGTCTCGTCGATCAACTCGGGCGTTCACTTTCCCCTCCTATCCCCAGTGAAGCCGTTTTTTGGCGTCTTTGGAAACTAGTGGGCCCGGTGTCTCTCCTTCATCATTCCTCATCCCTCTATTACCATCAAAGCGCAAAATTGCTTCGTCCTTTTGATGCTCCGCTAGCGCACTGATCGGAACAATTGAGCCTCACTTCATAGCAGCGATTGTCTCGTCAACGCCACAAGGTTACTCTGTGTGAACGGTATATATACCAATTGGATCGAGTTTGGTTCCATACTGCCCATGGCTCTCTCATTCCGCCCCTCTCTCGGCATTCGGCACCAGAAGGCGACCGATGATAATGATGCAGCAGGCGTACGCGCACGTGCCCCTGTGTCAGATGCCAGACAGAGCTCAGGACCGCTGGCAAAACCGGTCGGGGAGGGTGGATCATGCATCTTGGATCGAAACAAGGCGGAGGTCTGACGGAGAATTGAGAAGATCTGAACCTCAGAGATCTGAGCCAGAAGCGATCTCAGCGCGGCCAAGGTTCAAGCTTCAAGCTCTGATTAGATTAGCGCGTAGCAGCCGGAAGGTGCTGCTTCGAATGGGGAATTGAAACATGAATGTTGCCAGCGGATATTGGCGGCTCCGCATGGAGATTGAAATGGGAAACGCACGTGCGAGGGGCCGTGCACGTGACTGCGCAGCAGCGCAGCCTGGGCTGTCGTCAGTCGCTGCGAGTCGCCGACGCCCGCCAAGAGCCCGCTCACGCTCACCGGTCACCCCCACCCTCGCCGCCCACCGCCGCCACAACCACACCACACCACCACCACCATCGCCCGCGCCTCATCCACCCCCTGTCCGCGTGCCTCCGCTGGCAATCGCTCCTGCTCCAGCCGCCGTTGCTGGGATGTCCTCCCCATCCATGCCCATTCCGTCCGGACCCTTGGGGAGGTCCGCCCAGCCTCGCACCCCTTGAGGCCGGTGATTCGATTCTCAGCGTCACACCCCACCTCGACGCGGCCTCGTTCCAGGACGGATGGCTGGGCGTGCCCGACGCAAGTGCCTTTGTCCGCGGCGATGTGCTGGCCAAGTTGGACGAGCGCATTTATGCTGCATTTGACCTGCTCCAGGTCCGCATCCACCTGCACGCACTCGAACGCACCCCAGTTCCCATGCTGTTTTGTACTCCGCCTCCTCCCGCTCTGGACCCCACCCGATCCAGAAACTCAGCTTGCTTCCCTACCACACCGCAAGGGCAGCAGCAGCAGCAGCAGCAGCAGCAGCATCCCCACACACGCCTCCCGAGCTCGATGCCCTTTGAGTTCCGTATGACGCCCGACCTACCCCAATGTGTCCATCTGCCGTCCTCGGGTGTGCGCTACGTCCTTACGGCCGAGCTACTTGTCGCCCCAAAGCAACCATCGCAGCCGTTTTCCTGGCAGATGCGCAAGGTCGTTTCCTCCGTACCCGTGCATCTCACACGGTACATGCCTCCTGGACCGCTCTCACGCCTACTCTCACCGGCCCAGGTGCCGGCCCAGGCACAAGGCCGGCCACCCGCCTACTCTGATGAGCCCTCCTCCCCAATTGCCGCGGGTCTTCCACCTCATTCGCCACTGCGGCAGCATCCTCCAGCGACCGGATTGGAGCAGATTCAGCATTGGACCCCTCCCTGGGTGCTGCCGGCACAATTCATGTGCCCCTGGATACGGTCTGGCACCCCACGCCTGGTCCGCCCGCTATCCTACCGTCGTACATGCCCAATTGGCTCGCACCCTTTTTCGCCGCGGCGAGCCTATGCGTATCAACGTATTAATTCCTCCCCCGCCCCAGGGGTTGGCTACGGAGAAGGGCATGTCTCTCCGCTCGGTCGAAGCCCGACTAGTGCGGGTCATCACGGCGACAGAGCCACCTAAGGAGGAAGATGCTACGGGCACTGCTCTCATTCTGTGCAGGACCCAGACCGGTGCCTGCCCCCCCCGCTTCATTAGCAACCCATGCGTCTGGTCAGGCTTGGCTTCTCCAGCTCATCCCGTCCTTTTGGCGAGAGAGAAACAGACAGTGTACGAGGCACAGCTCTCCTACTCGGGCAAGTTGGCCCGCTTTAATTCGTCCCGGGCCATCGTCTTGCGTCTGGCGCTCCATTCGCCCTACAACATTGCTGCCCCCCCGCCCCGAGTGCAGAGATTGATCGGCTCTGTACGATGTGCGCGTTTCATCTGGCGCTCCAAACAGGGGGAATACCGCCGTTCCTGTCCGTCCCAGCCGGGTGGCACTTGGTCCGAGACAGAAGCCGAAGCCAATGCTGCTGCCTTGGTAGACGCAGATGTGGCACACGATCATCAGAGGGAAGGCACAGCGTGTGCAAGCATTAGCCAAGAAACCCTCTTCCACAAGGTGGAGTACGAAGTTCGGGTGCGCATTGTTCTCTCCTCCACACGATCCTATTCTCGCTCCCCCTCACCGTCCCATGAGGCCGAAGTGAGCTTCATGGACGAGTCCAAGGGACATGGTTCTTCTCACCTTGGGCATTCGGCTGCGCCCAGCACGTCGGAGGCGAAATTGCCTGTTCAACCTGCTCCACCACGGTCTCCGCCCCGTGCTGCCGGTGCATCGGAAGATCGACCACGAGATGTTCACATCCGCTTCTCGCGCAAAGTATTTGTTCTCCCCGGCATACCTCCCGAGGCAGCAATCGGACTTAACTCCGATGGTGACCCGTTGTGGACCGAAGACTTTGTCGATGCAAGTGAGCTTCATGGCGATGCTGAAGGGGCGATGACACTCGACCAACGCGAGGGGAGTGCGGCAGACCCCGGTGTTGCCCACACCCTTCACAGCGTACGTGCTGAAAAGATGCGCGCGGCCGAAGCGCTGACTGGGGGCGGAGACGTGCTGAAGCGGCAGGTTCGGGCCATGGAGGCAGTGTGTTCGAAGGGTTTGACCAGTTGGAGGAATTTGATGGGTACGAAGATAGCATCATCTACGATGAAGGTGGTGCCAGCTCCAGTGCGCCTGGACTGGAACAACGGGCGTTGCCACGGGAGGGGATACTCTGTCGCACCGGCCTTGGAACCGACCCTGCCTTGCCACCCCCGGCGATCTCGACTCCCGATCCCCCAACTGCATGGGATGCTCCTCCTTCCGAGGAAGCCCCACCCCCTGTAGGGGCAGATGACGATCTTAATGAGTTTGAATTACGGATGGGCATGGAAATTGGTCGTCGGATCGCTGCGATTGGGGCTGAGCGGCCGGTGGCGCAATGGACCACTGGAGACGAATGATGACTTGCGTCCGCCTCCAGGCGAACCACCTGAAGAGCAAGAGATTGATGCGGATGCCCATGCAGTTCTTGCTGGTGCTCGGGCAGAGAATCCCCCGCCTTCCATGCCTCTGCAACCTCCTGCTTGGACAGCTGCGCCCGAGACGCCCACGTCACCATCGCCCCTCAAATGGAGACGGCGAAGATGGTGCAAGCGAGCAGGACGATTCTTCATGGGATGCCCCTCCCGCCTCAGCTCCACCTCCTGATGAGAACCACCCGATCCCGTGGGACTTCGATTAGCAGCGGCTGCTCGTCTGAACCCCGCCCTGCTGGGTCAAGTTAGGACGCGATCGTCGGGTACCCGCCTACATTCCGAGCCACCTCCCAGTTTCGGGGACGCGACCGCCCCGGATGCCCCTCTTCCTCCTCCACAGGACTTTGCCTACGCCTATCCTTCCAATCTTCAAGCCGCCGCCCTTCAGCTCATAGCGCCACCCTGTACTTGTCCACGGCCTCCCCGCAGCTTGCATTCATCGTCGGTCGGCATGGGAGGGCCGAGCCTTGAGACGGGCATGCTCCACCCCCACCACCGTACCATGGGTCCCATGAGCATGATGAACATGGGCTGGAAGACCCCCACCATTCGACCCAACCACCTTCGTATTCGGCTGCAAGAGGGCTTGTGTCGCTCGCAGTGCGTCGCCGGCGTCCGATTCTAGGGGAGCTACGCCGCCCCTGCCTGCCTCGGACGATCAAGAGCTGCCCACTTATGCCGAGTACGATCGACACTGACACTACCTTTCGGATTTCCCCTTTCATCTATCCTGCATCCTACCTAGCCTCATGTGTTCCTTTGCCGTCGGACGCTCGTTCCACTTTCTATATGCATACCATTCAAGGGTAATTCCCACCCACATTGTGCTCAGCCGGTAGCCTGCCAGTACCCAATCCCGAGGTCGTTTCGTCACCGACCATAGCGAATGCAATGCGGCATAGAGCCCGGGGTCCAAAAGGACTTAGGGAAGGAAGGGAAAAGTTGTTGGAGCAGCAAGATGGTGTCCTCGGGGCAAGTGACTGAGTGACCTTGAGTCCGCTCGTCCTCGAAGATCTCATGGTCGTTACCACCCTAATTGGAGAAGAAAGGCAGTTAGAGGATGTTGTGCGTACATCGTGGAACGGGGTAACGGGGGAGAAGGGACGTACAGCATAGGTTTTGTCACCAAAGAAGTGATCTCGTCCCAATCCCAGCGTGGTGCACCGGCGGCGCCGCCACAGCCGCAGCCTCGGCCTTGGCGTCCGCAACGAGCTCTGTGGTGGCCTCCTCGGACTTCTCTAGCGCTTGGATTTGGGCATACTCTTCCTCCAGACGTTGGAGGGCGTAACGCTTGTCCCACCCGTCGGGGAACACATCAAAGCTGATCTGCCCGCCAATGGAGAAGCGCAGCCCAAAGTCCTTAAACTGGGTTTGAAGCGCCTTGACAAACTGTGCACGGATCTGGTGGATCTTGTCGTACGCCTCAAAGTCGTGACGCTCTTGCACAGACGCATTACGCCCAATGGGACTAATGTTGACCATGCCCTTGCGGAACTCGACAAACGTGCCGCGCATCACGGGCAGGTCCAGTCAGAGATGTACCGCAGCACAAACTTGACCAACTGCTTGTACCGATCCTCCCCGAGCCAGGAGATGAAGCTAACCGGCGCAAACTGGGTGGTGGGGCGGGTCGGCGCGGCGGTGGTAGAACGTACTGGCGTAGCCGCCGCTGGACCGACACTCTCCTCGTCTGGCCCAAGAGGCAGTACAGTGCGGGGTGGTGCCGCCCATGCCGTCAATCCATTCTCGGCAAACCCATAGTCAAACAGGTCCTCCATCTTGGGGCCACCAGGCACCTCGAGCTGCTCCCGATCTTGTTCATGTCGCTTCCGCCGACAAAGCCCACGTGGCTGCCGTGGTATTGCGGAGACGCTGAAGCTCGGTGAGCATGTCAGGCTTGATGCCCTGGCGCGCAGGTGAGCGTGCCATCCACATCGAAGAGGACGATGCGGCGAGTGTGGCGACGGGCTTGCAGGTCAGAGGGGGCCGACATAGGAAGAGACGGGAGGGGAGGGGAGGGGATGGAAAGATGAAGGAAGCAAGTGCGGGACGCTGCTCCAGACAGCCCACCTGGAGAAAACGCGAAGATGGCTCCAATGCCAGTCGACTGGCCACGTGTACGCCCTTCCACGTCGCCTCCCTACGTTGGTCACTCTAGTCACTGTCCCGTGAACGCGTGAACATTGCAAATGCCACGTCAAGCGAGGCGTCATGCATTGTTGTTTTTCGGTGATCGACTCTCGACCGTCCCCCCCAGTTTCCCCTTTCTGGGCCAAGGCAACCTCGGATACCTACTGGGAGGGGTCGGTTGGACGATGTTGAACAGCTTCAACATTGAGGGGTGCCAAATGCACATTGGACGACGGAACCTGAAAAAAAGAGGGACGCGAGGGTGCGGGGTAGTATAGCCGCGCACGGTAATAAATGGTCGACAATTATAAGTGTTTCTGTCTCGAGAAGAGAGGGTTCTGATACTTAGAGCTGGAGAGAGGCATATGTCTATAACGGAGCGATGCGCGACGTCGTGCCTCCAAACCTTTCTGATCCTGTGGCTCAGTGGAGATAGGGTCGATAGGGCCAGGAAGCTGATTCCAGCTAGGTAATACTGTCCGAGTGTCCCCGGAGACTGTTGGAAGAAATGGATATTGAACCTACTACAATTCCCATTTGACTATGAGCCTGCCCTGAGCCAGGGCCAGTAGATGTAGAAAAAAAGAAAAATATCAGACTGGGGGTAAGTAAACGATAAGGACTCCCACGATAAGGATGGATACAGGGTCATCGCAGGGAAGACAAGGCTATGGCCGCCTTCTCCCACCGTACCATGGATGACCGAGGCAAGGAAAAGGGAAAGGTCTGAAGGGATAAAGTGGGAGAGGGGGTGAAAGGGGGCGGTGGTGGAGGCATGGGACCGACGGAAGAAGAGATCGTAGTAGGGGAGCGGGCCACGTGGAAATAAGGTATCAGACGATTGTGTCAGCCCCATGCCAAGTGAGGGCAACTTGTTTCCCTGTCGCTAGAGGGGAGAGGGTGGGAAGGGTGGAGGGATAGGAGGAGGGATAGTAACGAAAGGCTTGCCCATGAACCCTCCCGAGTCACGGACCAGAAATGATTGGAGGGGACCGAAGATAAAACAGGAGGGCCGGATGGATCAAGCACCTGAATAGCCGGAGGAGACATGGTGGGCACCTTGTTACCGTGCTGGGCCCGACGAGAGATGGTCCCTCCGACACCGAACGCAAGCACCGGGCGTAGCGCGAATGAACGGAAGGGCTATGCCGTAGTCTGGCTGGCCGCTTGAGCTGCACGACGGTGGGCAAACTTGTGGTGGGTGCGGCCCTGGATCGGAAGGCGGGCGCTAGGGAAGGGGCGGTATTGGTGCTTGGCTCGACCTTTTTCCAATCAGCCTCAACAGCGGCTGCTGCGCGAGAGGCATTGGTTGGAATTGATGAAGCAGGAATGTCGGTGGGCAGGTAGAGGAGAGCGCGCTTGGAGTTGCTTGTACTGTCCGACCCCGAACCGGAAGAGGAAGAGGAAGACTTGTGGGAGGCAGGGATGCCAACCGCGAGTCCAATGATCAGAGCGACCAACAAAACAAGCGTGAGGTAGACCCCGATCCGCATCTTGCGGTTGGCCCGTTTCTGGGAGGAAACGAACTCCTTACTCTGTTGAGTTAAAGGGTCGGCTTGGTTCTGGGCGTGACGCTGGGCAATGGAGAAACGTTTCCAAAACGCTGCGCCGGAACCATCCACGTCCCATTCATTTCCCTCACCGCCTCCACCCAGGAAGGGGTCCTTGCTGCCCGGACCCGATTTCTCCGTCGCCATCGTAGGTGTATCGCCAATTCCAGGCGCCAAGCGGACAGCAGGTGGGGGACCCAGGAGCCAGGCCATGCTCTTACGCAGCGCCGAAGGCTTGCGCTGCAGCCCGCCTGCACCACTGCGTGCGGGTGACCCACTGGCCTCATCCGATTCCCGCCCGTGAGGGCCACAACGCTACGACGGAAAAGGGAGGGCTTCTTGGAATGCCGCTGCTGTTGGCGCGGAGCATCAGAGAAGCTGGTGGGGGCTTGGAACTGCTGGGCATACGCCGAGGGGGAGGTGGCCCCATGTGCGCCCATCGCAGCCGACGGCATCGCCGGCTCGTGCGAAGGAGCTTTGGGCACACGGGCTGCAGTGGCGGCGGCCCTTGCGGCCTGGAGCGCCGGATGGGTCGCTTGGCGAGCAGGTTCCGGTACAGCCGGCTCGTCGGAAAAGGGGTCGTGGTCCACGCGGGGCTTCTCGAGACTCAGATTGTGGTACAGTTCATCGCGGCGGACAGAGGGAGAGCGAGCGGCCATAGTTGGAGGGCAGGGTGGGGGAGGGGAAGAGAACGAGCGGTTGACCCCAGAGAACGGTGGAGAGGAATGGAGAGAGGGAGGTGACGGTGGTGATGGAGCACTCGTTGATACGGGATGGAGCGAAGCGGACAGAGGAGCAGCGGTGGTTGTGTGACATGTCACCTGTCACCGTCACCGGTGGGGAGCGGCCAGCAGATCATCGAGCAACCATCATTAAGCCGCGCTGAGGCGCTGGGGCTCTGCCGCTCAGCCAACCACGCCAGGCCATTGACGATTGTCGATTGACCCTGCCGCATGCCCAGCGCAGCCCAGCGCCCAGCAGCCCTGTGCCCGCGGCCGCCAGCAGATGCGCGCGCACGGCTACACTGTTCCTGTGCTGGTGTGGAGCGCGGTGGCAACACAGGCGTCGGGCCTGTGACGGGCCGCCTCGCCAGTCGTGCTGTTCCACACTGTTCCAGTGTCGTCCCGCATGGCAGCAGTGTTGCATGCGTGGGTGATCTGCACCCTAAAACGCCGCCCGCCTTTGCGCGCGCCGCCCTGCCATGCCTTGCCGCTGTCATTTGCAGCCCCCTGCCACCGCCGCGGTCTAGCCTGCCCTAGCGCGCCAGGCTTGGCCTGGCTTGCCTCATTAATCACTACTAGTCACTGGCATCCACATCGCTGCCAGTGTCAGTCACCTAGTCAAGCTAGTCACCGCTCACCGCTCACCTGCCGTCGCCACCACCACCAACAGAAGATCGCCGTAACGATTGTGATCATTTCATTGATTTCTGTGCATGTTGGGCAGATGGCCGCCTAGACCTGGGAGCAACCGGGAGGCGCGTGCGCAAGAATTTGTGACGATCGATCATTGATCGCAGCGTGTCCTAGGACCAGACCACCCTGTACCCCGGGCTGGCAGGTCGCCTTGGCCTCGAGTTTCGCGCAGCCACGCGTCAGATCTCAGATCTCAGGAGGAAGATACTCCGCAACGCGTAACAGTGCGAAACGCGCATAGCGCAAATGGCAGAACAACGGGCACAAAGCGGAGAGCTTTGAATGTGTCACCGCAGCCTCTCCGCGGCTGGCCGTCTGCATGGGCAAGGAGATTGGCGAGACCATCCGTGCCTCTGCCAGAGGGGGCACGACGGTATCAGCGGTGCCTGACGCACTAGTGTGGCTCGCCAGTGGCTCGCCCAAACTCGGCTTCTTCGTTCCGGCTGATCCAGCCACACCTCCACTCAGCACACGGCCACTATTCGTTCTGCGCCCACTGACTGTACTGAGTACTGAGTCTCAGTACTGACTAGGACTAGCGTCTGAAGAAGGCACTGAGCAACTGAGTACACTGGTACTGAGGCTTAAAGCTTAAAGCTTAAAAGCTAAGCTCTAAAGGCTAAGCGCAAAGCGCTAAAGCTGCTTCAGGAAGCTCGCGCTGATCCTGCTCGGTCATCGATCGTGCACCATGCATCATGCATCATGCCAGCCTCCCATATGATACGTCCTTCCACTCCCGGCCAAGTTGCAGTAGCCTTTCGTAGCACCGTCTCTGGGCTCCGCGCTCATGGCCAACCTCGGCCACGCCACTCTTCGCCTTTTGCTTTTCCACTCAGCCAGTACTCAGTGTACCAGTCTGAGAACTCTTCTGCGCAGAGCCTCATTGATTTGACTTGGATGTAACGCAACATTCCCTACTGTGCGTCTGTCGATCTTTATGAACGCGAATAATGGACCAGCCCCGTTCCCACATTATACTACACTTTTATCTCGGTCTTACCCCCCACGGTGTGGGCGCTACTCAAAGTCCGAAGAACTTTCACAATAGGTGTTCTGGTCTACTAAGACGGATATAACCCGCTCTGTACTCTTAAACGTTGTAGGGGTTGAAATCAGCGTCGTCTCTTCCCCCCTTTCATCAATGAAATGCGCCTTTTTTAAAGCAAGATCCAAGCAAGGTTCCTTTATGGTTTTAGCGACGTTGTGGCCAACAATGGTGGAGGTGAAGGCCAAAAAGAAGCAAGTCGTGTCGGTCAACAGTGACTGGCATGCCCCCGACCCGAACCATCGTACCGCACCCTTCTTTCCCATTTTGGCGACCTGGTTGATGACGGGATGCGGTCTTTTTGAATGATGGCTTCGAGGCCCGGAGTTGGGTTTCCGAAACAGGGTTGAACCTCTCAACGAGGTTGAGGCACACGTCTCCCCGATCATGGGCGACCAGCATGGAATTGAAGGCGAGAACGATGTTGTTAAAAGGTTGACTTTTTGAAGTGGAAGGCTGCATATACAGAGTACTAGGTTCACATTAATGGCCTACTTTTGACGACACACTATCATATCTCACCGTTGCTGGTTGCGATGCGTGTAGTCAACAATCCTGGAATCTAAGAGGCGGGCATTGACACCCTTCCCTGGGGGAAATCAGGGCAGCAATGAAGAAAGTGCTGGAATCTGGCAAGTGTAAGGTTGACGGCCCTTTGTATCAAGTCAAGTGCATGCGCAACCTCCAAAAGGGTGCAACATTGGCCCCTACGAGATATGGGGTGGTACATTGGTGCCCATTGTTGCTCAGCCTACCAATGACGATGTCAAGATGGTTTTGAAGGCGAGTGGTTTGCTATTGATACGTTATTTGGTTCTAGAACCTGTGGACCGATCATACCTAGTCAGAGGGCGAGTTAAGCCATAATACACTTCCCCCAACAATCCTGGTCTCCTCGGCCATGCGATAACGTTGCGTCATTTGCAGAGCGCCAAAAGAAATACATTTTTTGCTTCGCCCCATTGACTACAACTTTGGCATTTCCCTGGCGCCATCATTATCTGGAGCGGGTGGGAGAAAAGAAGAATAACTTTGCTTGGTTTGCGCCACCCTACTCATCAGCTGTTGAGCAAGGGATCGTACAGGACGTTGTCCCCCCCTGGCCCGTATTCCTGTGTTGGCTCAATGACGGCTCAGTTTGAGCACATCCTCCTCCTTTTCCGTTCAGCGGGAAAAAGCGGATGTTTCGTGTGGCGAGACGACTACTACCTCGTCCGCCGTGTGGTAGCTTCGTTCTTAGGGAGGAGGGGAGTGTACTTCCACACATGTGCCAAAAAACGTTACTATTAGTATGTATCATCCCTTCTGCCCGTCTTTTTGGTTCGCTGCGGCATATTGGGGTCTCAGAGATCTCCGATCTCCGATCTCAGATCTCATTAGGCTCGTCACATACACGACCTATACACAGTAGACTTCCGGGTCGATGATATAATGGGCGGCAAAAACGCGGGTGGGTTTTGGCGGTGCTGTGCCGTGCTGTACCCAGAATGAGCAATGTCGATGAGACCGATAAGGTCGGTATTGTTCCAACTACTGTGATGATTTGGTGATGGCTGTGGGGGTGCTGGTGTGGGCCACTCGCAAATACACTAACCTAGCTGTTGGTCCAATCGGTCCGCTTTGCGAGGGGCAATTGCTGAGCTAAGCGATAAGCCATCGATCAGCGTCAAACGTCAACGTGTCAAGGAATGATCGATGACCTCGATGGTCTGATCAAGCTGAGCTCAACGGAAATTTCATGTTCAACATGCCCTCCAAAGTAGTCCCATTGGCGATTGCAGCGATGCTGACCTAAGAATTGCAACTGGGTCTGTGTGGGGGCCGCACACGAGACCGACTGAGACCAGCCGCGCCGGCGAGATCACGTACCAGTCAAGTTCCCCCAATTCGAGCATGGGCGGCTACAGCCCCCCATCCACCACCATTCCCGCCCGGGGCAATGATCAACAGCTTTGTCCAGCATCCCTGCGAAATTGCGCTCCATGTTAGCAGCCCCGACGTCTTTATCCACCCGCCGCCGCCGCACAGCCGTATGCCCGGCAACGACCAGACCGTCTCGGGCGTGGTCGAGATCCGCTGCCCCTCGGAGCGCACGATCCAAGGTGTCAAGGTCACGCTCCAGGGTCTGCAGACCCTCGCCTTCCCCGAGCCCTCGGCCCAGGGTGGCATCCGTTGGGAGGAGAAGATGGTCATGAACAAGACGGTTGAGATTGTCAACGGGCCGGCGAACGCGCCCCCTCCCAGTACACCGAGCCAACCCCCCCCGATCACTGACGGGGGCGACTTGACCATCACTGCCTCCGCTGAGGACACTCCTTTGGACGAGGAGGTTCCTGACCCAGAGGAGGGTGCCCCTCGCCAGGCTCGCGTGATTGCGCCTGATGTATCCCTCACCGAGTCTCTCAACGTCAAGCAGGAGGGGCTGCTTTTGACCAAGGGAATTCATGGGTACGTCCTATCTGGTTTGAACGAAGTCTGCTGCTGATCGTTCTTCTTGCTGCCCCCCCCCATTACCGCCAAACAGATTTGAGTATGCGTTCATCATCCCTGCTACCAGCCCCCCCTATGAGCGGACGAAGCATGGCCGTTTGCGCTACGTACTCACTGCTACCGCCGTCGGTGCCGGCCGTGGGAAAGCCAACGTTTCGACCTGGCAAGAGATCTATGTCATATCACAAGTCGCTTCGGATGGTGGTCCTACTGCACTGGATGTACAGTATCACGACATTCACGATGCGTTGGGACCAATGAGCGTTTCCCTCGTCTCGGCCTCCCTGACTGTGGGCGGGGCGGCTGCGCTCCAGATCTATCACCCCGAGCCACCGCCTGGGTTGAACGTGCACGTCATCCGCGTCTTCCTCGAACAGACCGTCGAGATCTACAGTGCGGTGCGAAAGGCATGGCTGAAGCTCCCGATGGAGAAGTTGCGCCTGTGGGAGAAAGGGTGCATGCCCTACAAGGCGCGCCATCCTGACCACGTTTCGGAAAAGGACACGATCTGGTTTGCGCGTACGGATCCGGAAACGGGCAAGCCAGTACATGGTACCCCGGGACGTGGCGCAGGGGATGGGCGTCCCTCTCTTGCTCCCTTTGGCGAATCGTTGGTGGGCACGTTTGCTCAGCATGCTGTCCCTGGCCCTGCCCGGCTTCCGCAGGGGCAGGGAGAAGGGTATGCCATCAAAGCGATTATGCGCCTGCCTGAGCACCGTATTTGTCGCCCTAGCACCGTGCGGGGATCCAAGACGGACATTCGGATCACCCACGAGATTGGTGTGGAAACCTTCTTTTCGCGTCTGTCGGTGCTGGACGAGCGGCCTGGGTCCGAATCGTACGGTAAACCCAAGGTGCAAGTCTTTTCGATGCGCCGGGCCGTAGCAATCCCCAGCTGTGCGTTCACCTACGACACCATTCATTTGCCCCCTTACTCGTTCGAGGCTCCTATACCTTCTCGTCCAGGATCGCCTTCGAACGGGCTGAGCTTTTCCACCATTTCAGCGCCTGGCACCCCGGGACCGGGGATGACCTCGGGCGTGGGCGGTCGTTCGGCAGTGGCGCAGGCCGAACTCGACGCATGGAAGGCCACCACTTCCCTCGCCCATACGCTGCCTTCTTTGACCCACCCTTTCTCCTCCCGCAGCTCCCCGTCGGATTCCCGCATTCCGTCCCGGTCAGCGTCCCGTGCCGGCAGCCGTGAACCGTCTCCGGAACGAGACGAGCGCGCCAGCCGGTCGCGCCGCCCGTCATTTGGCGCGGGCCTGGCCGCTGCGTTGGGCCGGCGCTCGCGGCACTCGTCGCCCGAACGGTCCGAGGCACCTTCGGAGCTTGGGACCCGCCCCGCGCTGTCGCGGCGTGGATCCAGTGTATCGCTGCACCGACCCCGAGGCCTACACGCCTTCACTCCTTCTCATCCGGTCAGTCGGCCGCCTTCCCCGCCCGCTCACTCTGCTACCGCCGGGCCACCCTCGGCGCCGGCCCATCCTTCGTCCCCCCTTCCAGCCAGCGTTCCTGTCCGGTCGTCCAGCACCGCTCCTATGTTGCCGTCGGGCGTGCCGATCACCACGTTTGGCGGGCACTTCCCTCCCGCCTCGGGCGCTTCGACTCCGTCGCGACCCTCGTCGCCTGCGCCGCAACGCCCTGCTCTCGGATCACGTTCCTCGAGCTTCAATCGATCGTTTGCCAACTTGAGCTTGACGGCGCCCGGATCGCCGGGCGGCGGGCTGGCGGCTGGCGCGGGGGGTGGAGTGGGAGCAGGAGCAGGAGCGGGAGCAGGAGCAGGAGCGGGAGCAGGAGCAGGAGCAGGGACGATGAGCTCGACAGCACCCAGTGTACCGGCGTGGTCTACGTTGGTGGGCTATGGAACAGGGGAGACCAAGACGTCGCATACGCTTTGCAACTGTGGTCGTTCGACCGACGAGTTGGCCGAGGCCGAGCAGCGGTTGCTCGAAGGCGTGCCCACGGCGCCGGGCGCGTGGGTGGACCTGCACGACCCCGGGTCCACGCCGCCGCCCTGGATGCCGCCCAGCTCCAGCTCCAGCGACGTGCCGGCCTGGGCGGTGGGCGGCACCAGTACGGAGGGGGCGCGGGGCGCGCGCGGGGCAAGCTGGCGGAGCTGGCGTCGGAGGACGAGTCGTGAGGGATGCGCATGAGTGCAGTGGATCGGCAGTTGTGCGGGGCCAGGGCGAGGAGGGGAATGGGATGGACGTGTATGCGATGTGCCGTGCGGGGTTAGGGTTAACCAGGGTCGGGCAGGCATTGGTTGCAGCGCGAATAGGGCAGGCGGCATGCCACATGCCATGTCAGCTGTCAGTGCATGTCAGCAGGCGCCCGCTGTCACGTGATGTGGGATATTGATGCGGTGGTTGATAGCTGACGTCGGCTGGGCGGCGGCGGGCGAGGGGGGGGAGGGCATGGGGCCAGTGGCCGGCCGGTGCTGGGTGGGCCGCCACCACACAGGCGCCCTGCTGTTGGGGGCTGGTGGGCGGCGGACGCACGGGTAGGGTTGGGCCCAGCGGTGGGTGAGCGGCGGTGGGTGATGCTGGTGCCTGATGGGGCTGGGCTGCCGAGGCTTGACGCGGAGGCCTGATTAACTGATTGGCTGCCTGGCGGTCGGCCGAGCTGCAAGCACTGAGTGCCGCACTGGCACTGCGCAGCACTCGCGCCGTCCCGCCAGCCGCCCATCCGTCCGTCGGCCCAGCTCATCCAGCCCATCCCATCCGTCCATCCCATCTGCCCATCCGCCCCATCCGCCCCATCCATCCCATCTCTCCCCTCCCGCCCCCTCCCGAGCCCCGCGCTCGCCCCCCCCCCCGCCCCATGGACGACCGCCGCGCCGCGCCCCCACCCACTCCCCAGCGCCACGACCGCCCGCCGGTGCGTGCCGATGCCGACTCGACGCTGAATGCCAACCCCACCGCCCATCCCATCGCCAATCCTCTTGTTGGCGAGCATGGTGGTGCCGATACTGGTGCCAATGCTGGTCCCGATCCTGGTCCCGATCCTGGTCCCGATGGCGGTCCCGAGGGCGGTGCGGAGACGGATGCTGGTGCTGCGCCTGCTGCCCCCTCCTCGTCGTCCGCTCCTGCCGCTGCGGTCCTAGGCATCGGCCGCCGCTTGGCTGCCCACCCTGTCCGCCACGCTTCCAACTTGTCCACCGCATCCAGCCTCTCCACCACAAGTCCCCGCCTCTCCCACGCCGCCTCCACTGCGTCGATGATTCTCCCTCTTCCCCCTGTCCTGCCTCCGCCACGCCCGCCTCAGCGTTGGCCCCTGCCCCTCCGTCGACTGCGGCTGCGCCCGCGGCACTGGCCGCCCCTGCGGCTCCCCCCGCCACGCCAGGCGCGCCGATCCCCCTTGCTCGTACCGCCTCCCATGCTCGCCGTCCCACACTCGATCGTCCCCGCGCTGCTCAAATCGTACCCGGGCGCCGCAGCCCTTCGGTTCCACGCCGGCATGGCCGCCAATCCTCCTCTGCTGGCCTCGCTGCACCTTGGACCGATGCCGGACTGGGACCAGACCAGTCGCTTGTCTTGCGCCCCTCGCCCACGCTGCGCACCCGTGATCTACCCCACTGGGTACTGCCCTTTCGCCCTCCCTTCCTCCGCAAAGAATCGCATCAAGCACCGCGGCTCATGGCCAGCCATCGTCGGGGGACTATGCCAGCTCGGTGGTTGGCTCGCCCAGCCAAAACTTTGCGCCAAGCACGTCTATTCCTCGCTTTTGGGGCATGCCCATCCTCTCACGCACTCCCCCTCTGTCTCTGTTGGTGGCCCCGACGGCGTGGATCCGGACTTTATTGCTGCTGTATCGGGTCTGACCCCTGCTACAGGGGCGGCGCCCACCTCGGTTGCTGATAATGTGTCTCCCATGGTGCCTTCTGCCCTGCCCAGTGCCATGCCTTCCACTGCTTCCTCCGGTCCGGCGTCCTACCAATCGGCCATTATGGGCTCAGCACAGGCTCCCCCCTTGTCGGCTGGGTCTGGGTCAGGGTCCGCTTCGGGGTCTTGGTCAGGGTCCCATGACGAGCCACTTCCCACCGCTTTGTTATCCCCTGCCCATGTGGCACCTTCGAGCATGCCTTCTTCTTCCGGTCCTTCCTTCAACCATCCACATTACCCCCTTCACTCGGCTGGTTCCCATGCCACGTCCTCGCCCTCCCTCTCCTTTCGACATGCCCACTCTCACGTGCACTCGGCCTCCCACCTGGGATCGAATCCATCGTCAGCGGCGGGCTCTCCTGCCCACTTGGGACTCGGGCTGTCCGATTTTCTCCATTTGCGTCCGTCCACTTCACCGACGCTCGGAAAGGCACCCCTTCCTGACTTGGAGCGATCGCCGGATCGGAGGGGCGAGGCAAGGGATGAACCCGAGTCGGCGCCGACAAGTGAGATGCGCTTGCAGAAAGTTCCCGCCCATGTGCACCGAGCGGGGGATCTGTTCAACCCTTCGCCATTGCCAGCAGCCCGGCTGCCCTCGACCATGGCTGGTTCTTCGGGGATCGGCACCCCGACCCACGAGCGGGCAGAGGATGTACCCGGCAGACGGTCCAGGTCAAGCACACGTTCCCGTTCCTCTTCATCGGCGTACCATCATTCACGGCATCCCCCGCCACCCACTCCCAGGGGATCTCGCAATCCCTCTCCGGAGCGGGAGGGTGGGGCGCCTCTGCCGCCTGTGGAAAACGATATTCTTTTGGCATTGACGGGCTCGGCAAGGAGCCCTGCTTCATCCCCTGCGTCATGGGGGCGAACGACTCCGGATCCACCCCCGCGGCCAAGCGGATTACCGGGTAGCCCTTCTCGCTCTCATCTTGCAGAACCGATGAACCTTCCTGGACTCCGTTCTGCCAGAAAGCCTCAGGTCTGAGTCTCAGCCGGAACAGCTCTCGCCTTCGCCTTCTTCCCTCCCCGCAGCAAAGACTTGGGACGATGGCACGATCCGCGCCTCGATGCCCCAACCGGTCCTCCACCGGGCCCAAGACTCTACTCCACCCAATCCCTCTTCTCCCCACCAGCCAACTTGAACGTGCTGCGCCCACCAAGCAGCGTGCCCCCAACCAGGACAGCACAGCCCGTGGCCATCGGTCGAGCGGACAATGTATTGGACACGCAGGCTTCTCTTACCGCCCCCTCATCCACCCCACCAACCATCACCCCGAGTCCAGCTCCTCCACCCATGTTGGCGGCTTCGACTGTGGCCCGTACAAAGACCCCGAGTCCCCCCACAACATCGACCACCTTGGCAATTGCCTTGGGAGTCACAGGGGCCAACCCGGCTGCTCGGCTGACCTCCGGACCTAGCTCGCCGAGCAAACCCTCGGGGCGCTACCTGTGCCCCGCGCCTCGCCCACCCACCCAACCCATCCTCTCGTCAAGCTAAAGGGGCATCACTTCGTCTCATATTGAGTCGCTGACTCATCGGCTGACTCGGCCCGTTGGGCTCTCCATTTCGCCCGGGACATCACCAGTCCCAAAATGGTCCGACGAGCCAGTTTGACGCCCCTCTTCATCTCGCCTTCGCATCGTGGTGGTTCGCCCATACGGAGGTTGGATCATACCGGTGCGTTTTTGTCCACCCCAGCCAACTCGCCTCAGGCGTCGGACGAGGAGCAGGAAGATCAGCAGGGTACGATGCGGGAGCAGGCGCGAGAGCGGGAGCAGGAGGAGGAGCAGGAAGATGCACCTATGTCCGCCCCTCATCGCGGTCGTCTGCAACGATCCCCGCCTCGTTCCATTCGCCCGTTATGTCGACGGTGGGAATGATGGGTTCCTCACCTGCTTTGGGCGTCCCCCCCCGCGGACGGGAAACCGGAACTACGACATCGAGTAGCCGAGGGACCAGCCCGACGGGTACATTCAAGCGCTTGCGCCACCGTCAGTCGACCGCAGCTTTGGGTCCACTCTTCTCCCTTCCCACCTCGCCCACCCAGGGCCGACTCACCCAACCTGTTCAACGATCGATCCATCCAGCTGCTTCGCTATCCTCCCTGACAAGTACTGGGCAGAAGATGGAGGATCCATCTGCATCCGTGCCGGAAATCCCACGTGCTCCGGCCTTGGCGACGACTTGCAGCTCTTCCAGTACAGGTGCCCGACCGCCTGCTCTGCCAGCCCCTTCTTCTGCCTCCTCTGGTACCGATAAGTTTGGCCGTGCCCTTCAGCGGCGATGGACGGACGACGGGAGCACTCGCCGACCGCCACACCGCCATCGGCCCGTCGCCCTGGATCGAGTCGTCGGTCCATGCGCGGGAGCTCCCGTTGCTGGAAAGACAACCGTCGGAACAGGCGGACAGTTTTGCCCATGTCATTCTCCGTTCTCGTGCGTCCAAGGTGCGGCAATGGAAGATTCCCCATGAGCCACATAGGGTGCGCAGTCTCTCAACGTCGGGGCCCAGCTCCTTATCCAGCAAGCATGGGACACGACCGCAGAACAGGTCTGTGCCGCGCCTGCGCTCTTCCGAATCGCACTTCCAGGGCACTGGGGCGGGAGGAACGGGCAACCCTTCGGCGGCCGTTCATTCCTCGGGGACTACTACGCCAGCAGCATTACAGGATGACATTGCTTGGGTGGATTGGATGGACGAGTACGAGGGCTTCAAGCGCTCCCGGATGCTAATTCAGCAACGTAAACGGACCTCCTCAGGGCATACACAGAGGGGATTCAAGATTCCCATCCCCCTGTTCCTTCCTCGGGGGCACAAGGCGTTGGGCTTGGGGCGCGCAGGCCATCAGCTCTCGCCATGCCTCCCCCGGGGGGGTTCCAAGTCGCTGGGCAGACCGACCAACAGGGGTTCTTAGCCCCCTCCCTGCCCACACCCGAACAACAGCGACGGGCCGTGTCCATGCCAGGTGCACTTTCCTCTGCCCCGCCCCCGTCCGCGCCCATCTCTGCTTCGGCGACCACTCCCCATGGTCTCACCGGGCGCGTCACGCCGGATATGGGGGCCAAGTCGCGCAGCATCAAGGGCCAAGTCGAGGCATGGTGGTCTGCTGTCAAGTCCGGCTTTAATGGTCCTCACCCTTCCTCGGACCGGCAGACACCTCGACCGGGTGGACTGGCCTCGTCTCCATCTGCCATGCTAGGCGGTGCCCCTGGCAGGACCTCGACGAGCAGTGACCGTGCAGCCCACCCATCGCCTGCGCTCGACGCTGAAGGAAAACCACTGACGGGAGTGGCATACTACTCGGCTCGTGGCTCACCCCGCCCACTCCAGAATACCACCGCGTCGAGTCGTCTGTCGTACTCGACGGACGTGGCGCCTTCGGATGTGGACTCGGATGTGGACAACAAAGCCTCCTCGCACGGGTCGAAGCCAGCGTCCGTGCAGCCTTCGACTTCGGCGCGCAACTCTCCTTTGCCACGGTCGCGTCATCCCACTGTCTTGTCCGACCCATTTGCTACTCCTCATCGGTCGGTGGCCTCGCGCGTCTATGGGGCCAGTCCAGCCTCGAAGCAGAGCCCCTCCGATACGCCTGGCGGCCCTTCCGGTTCGGACTCGGCCAAGTCGCCCTCGACTTCCCCTGTGGTGCGGAAGCTTGGCTTTAACCCCCGTCCCAGCCCGACCTTGTCGGGTTCGACCCCTGCCTCTCCCGGGTCCGTGGAGCAGCGTCCCAGCGCGTACTTTCCGGTTCTGCGCCCGATCCCGCGGGGCAAGATGGGGACGACTTTACCATCACTGTTATGTGGCAGACGATCCGTCATCGCTTGCAGTCCTCCAAGCGGGCTTGCGATGCAGGCTTGCGCCGTGTGGTGGCCGATGTAAATGCGTTTGTGGAGGAACGACTCCACCCGCCCCCTCCGGAGGCGGACGACGAGGATGAGGGTGACGCAGATGACCGCGTGTCTGAATTTTCTTCTCCGGACGAAGATGAAGTGATGCGTGTCCCCCCCAACTCTGCCCTCTTTGCTCCGCCTGGGACAGAGGCCATGTTTCAGGCTGATGTGCAGACGAACGAAGATGCCGAGCGGGGAATCACAGAAGGAGAACCGCAAGCCGATCCAGATGAGACCGCCCATGGTACGTCCCATTCTTCCGTTTGGAACGCGCTGGACACCCTGCTGACCCATTTGTGCTTGCCTTAGCATCTGAACCCGTCCAACTTCCCCTCCAACCCTCTCCTCCTGCTGCACATTCCGAGCTGCAGCTCGCGAACCTCGAGCTT
The DNA here is from genome assembly GCA_003971905.1 of Moniliella sp. 'wahieum'. NCBI lineage: Eukaryota > Fungi > Basidiomycota > Moniliellomycetes > Moniliellales > Moniliellaceae > Moniliella > Moniliella sp. 'wahieum'. The sequence continues at coordinate 111,645 of RSEE01000119.1, read as the reverse complement.
CCTTCCGAGCCCACGTTGACTGTGGAATCCACCCCTTCCAGGGCACTCCCTCTAACCTCCACATCCCCCGCTCCGTTGATCCGGCCCCGATCCGCTGCCCGGTCTGGTACGTTGCTTCCCTTGGGAGTCTTGCGTTGTCCTGCCACTAACACTCCTGTTTCAGTGTCTGAGCCGAACCAAGAAGCTCATACATCCCCAGAAGCTCAGAAGGCCGAACCTCGTGTTCTTCCTGTGGATATTGCTTCACCGTCTGACATTGAGACGAAGGGAACGAGTGTTGCAGAAGGACCCAAACCACCTTGTCCACGCCCCCTCCCGCCCAATCGATCCGGCACGTTGGTCCCCTCGGAGCAGGGGCCCATCAGCAACTTATCGTCGAACCCCAGTAGCCACAGTGGCGGGACCCCGGGTGATCTGACGCCCTCTCGGCTGCCGGCAAGGGCAGTGTACCGCCCGCGTCTACCTTGGGCCCGACCGCAGTTCCCTGGCTCGGGCGGCGTGTCGAGCACCACATCGCGATCCACATCCCGTTCCCACTCCCCTACCCGGCTCGCCAGCGCAGCCTATGGCCCCTCGCCGCACCTCTCCCCAGCGCGGAGAGTGCGGTCGGAAGAGCCATCGGCCGATTTGCCCTATGTGCCCGTGTTGCAACAACTCGTCGTCTTGGCTGTCGAGATGATCGATACGCTCGCTCACGACCTTGACCCAGCGAGCGGGGATGTGCTCCGAGATTATTTCCAAGCTGCAAACGCTGGGACAGACATGGGATGTGCACCCGGATTGGCCTGGGCGCAGGTGGTATGTGGACATTTTGTTGCACATTGCCTCCCTCAGCCGGGTGACCGAGTGGTGGGCGGCCGAGAAGGCGGATTGGCAGGGAATGGGGCTGGAAGATGAAGATCCGGATCAGGACAAGGATGCTCACCCGTTCGCTTTTTCCTCCGTCCGCGTAAAGACCAGCGCGACAGCTCCAAGAGCGGCTCTGGCGTCGATTCCGGCGACGCCAAGTCCACCCCTGGCGTACGAGGGCAACGGTCACAAGAACTCCAAAAAGGTGCGCGCCATCATGGGTCGACCAGCAGCCGGGGCGAGGAAGGTTCGCCACTGGCTCCTCCCGCTGAACCAGGCAAAAATCGAGCGCAACGTCGCACGCGCGGATCGAGCAAATCGTACCGCGTGGCTAGTGGCGAAAGCCGTACGGCCGGCCAAGGCAAAGATGCCAAGGAGACCAAGGAGGCCAAGGCGCCCATTGACGCCAACGTCTTGATGGAGCTTGGTTTGGATGGAGATGAGATCCTGTATCTTAATCCGGCTTGGAGCAGTATTGTCGGTACGGATGCCGCTCAACACGTTCAAACTTCCGTCTCGCCCCTCCTGGCTGAGGCAGATGAGGATGTGTTCCGTACTGCGACCAAAGAGTTGCTCGCGCATCCAGCTCACACGATCGAGATTATGTTCCGTCTTCGTCTTCCCCAGGTGGCCCCTGTGTTGGACGAGGAGGGCAATGTCGTGCAAGAGGTGGCGCTCTTCCAGCGCATGGAGGGCAAGGGTATGCTCATGCACGACCGTGCCACCGGTGAAAAGACGCATACGATGTGGGTCTTCAAGCCTACGTCCCCGCCAGAGCCTGAAGAGGCGTTGGTTATGCGTCCCCAGGCGGGTGGCGTGCCCATCGATCAGCATCTTATCGCTACGCTCCACATGTCTCCCATCATGTGCCGCATCTGCGAACGCTTTGTGCCTGCGTTTTTCTTTGAGAAGCACAGCGAAATCTGCAACGAGATTCACCGTCTTGAGATGGAAATTGGGGAACGCAACGAGCTGCTTCAGGAGCTGCGGCGCAACACGCAGAGCATCATCACGGCCATTGACAACCCATCGGAGGGTCATGAGCTGCCAGAGTACCATGGTGTCAAGGTTAACACGCCGCCCCCTTCCCTACAGCCGCCATCGGCGCTGGAGGGATTGAATCGGTCCTTATCTTTGCGCCAGACCCAGCCCGCTCTGGTCCGCAAGGCTCACGCTCGTGCGTTGGACGGCACGTTGCATGCCCTAATTACCGCCGCAGCGATCTCCACGCCGGCAGTTAAGGATGAGCAGGAGGACATGCCCATTGAAGAACAGCAACTTCTCTGCCGGCCGGAGGAAAAGGCATTTGAAGTCTCGACGTGGGTGAAGCCACAGGTGGATGACATTGCCTTGGACGCGCTCATGATCGATAGCGAAGCGGCCATTCGGGCCAAGCTCAACGGGGTAAACCGAATGATCAACACCATTGTCTACTGTGAAACCGTCCGAAAGGAATGGGAAGGCCGTGCAGAAAGTCTGCTCGAGACGATGACGGATGTTGCTACCAATGCGGGAGGGGAAGAGGATGACTCGCCAGCCCCGAAAGCGGCACCAGCTCCTTTCGCTCCGGCCCCGGAACAGGCGTCCCGGGATTCATTCAGCACCGTCGGCCGCGGCTCAATGGGCAACATGGACGATATCCTCAGCCGGACAGGCGGGTTGTTGCTTGAGGATCGTGCTGACACCAACGAAGGCATCGACACAGCTTCGCCCGCTTCGGCAGTCCCCAGTACCACGCCTCACGCCGCCGATCAGGAGGTTCCGCCAATGGAGGAAGGCATGATGAGCGAGTCAATCAGTAATTTGGCAGCTATCCCCATCCCGTCCAACTCGCACAACAACTCGTCTCGCCCCGAATCAACCGAGTCAGGTACCTCCCACCATGCCTACCTCAGCCCCGCTCATGCCCTGGGCACCCGCGGCTCTTTTGCCATGGACCATAGTCCGAGTCGTGGGGATGCCTTCTCGGCTTCCTTCTCGCCCCAGTCGTTGGCTCCGGATGGGCAGGGATGGCTGGGACCTCGGACGCTCAGCATGTCGCACTCGAGTGGGAACTTTGGTCGCCCTTCCTTCGTGGCCAGTTCAATTCCCATGTCGCCACGCCTGCCATCCATTGCGCCTGCTTCTCGTCCAACGTCAACGACGATCAAAGACTTCAAGTTGATCAAGCCAATCAGCAAGGGTGCGTTCGGCGCGGTTTACTTGGTCCAAAAGCGTACGACGGGCGATTACTTTGCCATGAAGGTGCTCAAAAAGTCGGACATGATTGCCAAGAACCAAGTGCCCAACGTCAAGGCTGAGCGACAGATTCTCATGACCCAGACGCAGTCGCCATTTGTTGTCAAACTTTTCTTCACCTTCAACGACTCGGACAACCTCTATTTGGTTATGGAGTATCTTCCTGGTGGAGACTTGGCATCCCTCGTCAAGACCCTCGGTCCTCTCGGAATCGAATGGACGACGCAATACGTGGCGGAGATTGTTAACGGGATCGATTCATTGCACCAACGTGGTATCGTTCATCGGTACGTCATTCCATGTTCACGCGTGTGCACAGCTGACACCCTTTTCTTGCAGTGACCTCAAACCTGACAATGTCTTGATCGACATGAAAGGCCATCTGAAGTTGACCGATTTTGGTCTTTCTAAGATTGGTCTGCTTGGCCGTCAGCAGGATCAGCGCAGTGTCACGGTAATGGGGAGCGGCTTGCGCAAAGAGTCGTGGCCCATCAGCGCTAGTGACAGCGTATCCAGCTCGCCGGACCAAGGCAAAGGGTCTGGCTTCTCCCAGCTTGCTGTTCACAGTCCAAGCCAATTGCGTCAAGGCGTTGATGCAGGCAGTGACACCAACTCGTCCGATGGTGGTCTCTTGCAATCGACTCGGTCTCGTTCCCGTCCGATGGAGAGTCCTCAGCACCCTCTTCGACGTCTCCAAGTGGTGGGCAAGGACTCGGACGGCACCCCTAACACGGCCAAACACTTTGTTGGTACCCCAGACTACCTCGCGCCTGAGAGCATTCTTGGGTTCGGGATGGACGATATGGCCGTTGATTGGTGGGCGCTGGGTGTGATGCTTTACGAGTTCCTTTACGGCATCCCCCCGTTCCATGCACCACAAGTGGACCGGGTGTTTGATAACATTCTTAGTCGCCGCTTGCAGTGGATGCCCGAAGAAGAAGAAGAGGAACTTGGTGTGACGCCTGAGGCCAAGGACCTGATCGAGAAACTACTCACGTCGGACCCACAAAGCGTTTGGGTGCCAATGGGGCAGCTGAGGTCAAAGCCCATCCGTTCTTCAATGGCATCGACTGGGCCAATCTAACCGCCAAAGAGGGTCCCTTTGTCCCTCAAGTTGACAATCCAGAATCGACTGACTACTTTGACCTCCGTGGGGCCCAGAAACCCGACTTTGAAACGGACAAGGCCCGCGACGACTTTAGCAAAGCAATTGACGATCGCAACCAACGCAGTCGCATTCGTCAAGATGGGGAGCACGACACGAGCGTTGACCAGTTCGGCTCGTTCCGTTTCAAGAACTTGCCCGTGCTCAAGCAGGCCAACGATGAAGTTGTACGCAAGATGCGGGTGGATTCGCAAGCGGTGCTACCCAATCTTCCCGCCAGTCCCATCGCCGAGACATTCAATATGCCTCCCTCTCCCACCAAGCACGCCGCTTCAGCTCAAGTCACCCCTGTCCAGCCGCCCGTAGCTCACCTGCAAGGCCAACAGGCCCCGCTCCACCCACCCATGGTCCCTTCCAACAGCTTTGTGCAGCGCAACCGCAGCCTTTCGTCTCGAGCTCCCCCCAGTCATGCGGGCCGACTGAGTTTTGCAGGGCCTGCGTCACCTTCAGGCTCAGTCTCATCCCAAGGGTCAAATCCATCGCGTTCTACCGCCCCCACCTCGCCGGCCGTGGCGGCGCACTCTGCTCATCGTCGTGTCGAGGGGTACCAGCCCAGCGCATTGTCTGCCTCAAGTGGCTCTCCGAGCAGTGGAATGGCGGGCCATCCAGCTATTCGGCTAGGAGGTTTGCCGAGTCACCCCTATTGGCACCCATCTCAATTGGGGGTTCAACCACAGCAGGCCCCTAGTTTGCAGTCTCCCTTTGCCGCTCTCGGCAATCACATGCGGCACATGTCCATCAGCAGCAACACGTCGGAGCGTCCGGGCCTGTCTACTCTCCATGATCCTCGACGGTCCAATAGCGACGAGCTTCATTCGCCATCCAGCAATCGGGACCCCGAACCGGTACGCCAACCGTCTGAAGGGAGCCTCCGCGACCCTGGGGCACGTGAGCACGTTGGTGGTGAGGTGGCGGGGGACGACGAAGCGATGGAGGAGATGCGATCCGAAGGTGACGACCACTCCCCGTCACGTTCACGATCCATCTCTGATGAAGGGGAAAGTTCATCCTCATCGGGTCGGTCGAGTCCATCGACGGTACGCTGTTTGATTGGTGAAGACAACCCCATTGCCCAGTCTATGCTGGAGAGTGTGCTTAACAAATTTGGGTGCGAGTGTGTGTGCGTGAAAGATGGCAGCGCGGTCATTACGGCTGCCATGGGCAATTTGGCGTTCGTCATGATCTTTGTCGACCTGACGCTGCCGGTGGTGGATGGTCAAGACGCGGCACGGATGATCAAGTCGACCCGCAACATCAACTCTGACGTTCCCATGGTTGCCTTGGCCAGTGTTGAGCAAGCCGAGCCTTACTTCCCCGAGGGGATCGATCGAGAGGCAGTCTTGTCGGGTGAGTCTCGTGTGGGGGTGCTCGAGCTTTCCAACAGTGTCTTTAACGCAATCATCACCAAGCCCCTCGAGACGGCTGATGTGGTAGAGCTCATTCGCCGTCTCGGCATTCGTGCTGGCGACCCGAGCAGTTCCCCTGACCGGACGATTCAGGAGGACGAGCGTTCTTCGGATAGTGGCGATGTGACCACGGTTGTCACCAATCCACCCCGTCTCGTGGAAGACCCTCTCTCCACCAGCCAATGAGCATACATACATTTGATCCTTTTCCCTCTTTGGGCCAACCCCCCTAACAAATTGTGCATTGATTCCTTTGCTCCCACCCCCCCATCCCCCCATCCCCCCACGTACCCATCGTCCCATCCTCCCGTTTACCCTACCTCTTTTTGTACATCGCATCCCGCATTGCATGACCACCACTTCAGTTTGCTCTGTCTCTCGCGCCCATTTCATCTGCTTCGGGACCATTTTGGTTGGGGGGTGGACTTGTGGCCACCGCCGTCTCCAAAAGCCTTGGAGGTCTATCATCATGTTGACGATGAGAGCTCATCCCGCTCCGCCTGTCTCTGGAGATCTCTCCCAGCGATCAATGGCATTACGCATCTCGTTCCACCACACAACTATACTTAGACTGTTGACGATATGCATCGGTCCTCTCTTTTACGACCCTACGATGGTTGGATGGCCATCAGTTGCATCATCCATCACTGGCGAAAGTACTGACATGAGATCCATGAGAGAATAACTGACCACCAGTCAGCCTAAAAACGACGTCATGTGTCTTGCTGCCTCTCATGTGTCTGTCATATACACGCAACACACCTTCCCAACGTATAAATTATTGCGTCAAACAGGCGTCACCGGCCCTGAGTCCTCCCAGGCTCAGCGCTCAGGCTGAGCCCTCAATAAGCTCTCAAGATCGCAAAAAATCATTGATCGGGACATGGCAAATCCATATCACGAACGCTGGTCGGCAACAGCCTCAGCCGCAACTCCGCGACGGTTCTTATTGGTGTGGCGGGTAGAGCGGCCGGCGGGAAGGCGAGGTTGAGAGGGCAAATGGGTAGGCTCCGCCCGGCGAATGGGCATGCTGCCCACCGATGAAGCTCAGCAGATCCGCCACAGCAATTTCGTCCGCTTCAGCATCGTAGACGTATTGGCTGATCTTTGAATCGATCTTGTCCTTGATCGATGATCCGAGCTGCTTGAGCTCCTGTGCAATACTGTCGCTGGGGATGCTGCTCCCGCGGCTCCGTTTAGCACCCCAAGGGGGTTACCTCAGGATCGGCGTAGTGGGGAAGAGCACTGAGAGAGTCAGGAAGCGGTTGGTCCAATGCGGCATTGAGCGATGGCCCTGAAGGATGGGAGGCTTTGGGGGACAATTGAATGGAAGAATGGATCCGTCAGTAAAAGAGGGGCCTTGCGTTCGATTAGGGATTCAAACATGGCATACCTGAACCTGGGGCTGCGCCTGTGCGGCCATGGCTAGAAAGAAGATGATACCAATTAGACCCAAGAGGATTCTGGAAGACAACCGTATAGGAGAATGGCCAGAGGAATGGTAAGAGTCCACGCTTGCACACGCAATCCTTAGCTTCGCCAGAAGCAACGAGCACTGATGAATGACCTCACGAGAGAGATGCGCGCGGACGTACTTGTTGGTTTGGTTCTTCTTGCTTCCGTGCGTACGACGCGAGGGAGAGGACGCAAGACGCGGTGCGGCAGAAACGGGTTCGGATGCCCCAGGAGTAGTTGCGTTGAAGGGCGAAGACATGGCTAAAAGAAAGTGAGGACGTGAGAAGGGCGGTGGTGTCGATGATGAAGAAGCCAGAGTGTCCCGTACCCCTGGGCGGATGGGATCGCCTTTATAGAAAAAGAGGTAAGGATAATGGCGCGTATACAGCCACGCCCAACCTGCACGACGCGGGTAGTGGCCTAGTGGCCGATGATCGATCTGATCCGCGAGGAGCGAATGAGGCCTGGTTACTGAGTAGTACTGACTCAGATCTCTGGCCAAGTCGGAGAGTGGCGGGGAGAGACACGCGGACGCGCCGCCACAGCTTGTGCGCGCGCAGGTGTGCATAAAAGCCTCACGAACGAGCTCTGCCGCAGTGCCCAGGCGGAAATCCCTGCCGCCCCGTGCTGTGCGCATACCCCGGATAAATGTCATCTGTGCGCTCCAGTGCCGCTGTCTGTGCGCAAGCCTGTGGCGGGGCGTCAGCGCGCCAGAGCGTCGGCTCGTTGGCGCGTTGACGCTCAGCTGAGCGAATAAGCGCTAACGAAGCGCTACCCTGCGCTGCCCCTGCTCTGCTCACAGGGGGGCACTGTTCACCGCTTCTGTATCATGCATCGTATACATACACTATGCATCATGCACATCATGCATCATGCCGAATGCACATCCTGCCGAATGCCGAATGCCCGTGGGAGACCAGGAAACGGGTCTGCATATCTGGATGGGTTCTGATCGATCCCTGGACATGTGCATGCTCATGCCATGATCGATGGATCGGCGTTTCTGAAAGCATGGCCTAGTTCATCAAATACTGTCCTCCTGCATCTGTAACACAGCGAGAGGGTCGCTCCACTTGGGCGCCAGCATATGAGCGCTTTCAAGCTTCAAGCTTCGTAGCTACAGCAAGTACAGCGAGTCAAAAGTGTAGTGAGTATAGTAAAGCTATAATAGTAAAGCTGGTTATAACCAGTTTAAGCGCCATCAGCGTCAGCGGTAGGAGACATCAGATACGCAGGCGTCAGCGCGTCAGATGCCTCAACGTCTCAACGTGCAACCACAAGTACATGCGTGCATACCGGTATAGCCCCTAAGGCCTAAGGCCTAACATGTGACAGGCCCATCAAACACTTCAATACTCCCTCTCCGATCCAATTCTCCCACTGCGCGGCGATTGGACCCTCGCCTTCGTCCAGCACGATTGGTATATGTATGTCAATTATGTGCATCACGCGCCACCGCGTCACCTGAGAATATGACAGGGGCATGTAAAACCGGCGTCCGAACAACTTCAAGATTCAGCAGGTTCTCTTCCCTGGTCAAAAGAATGTGGCTGTTGCAGAGCAGCCCGTTCCAATAACGTGTGAGATACCAGGCCATACCTATCGTGCCGTTGGGAAGATCACACTTCATTTACGCCCCGCACGCGCCTCCCTCCTGCCACGTGCAACAACGACAGATGCTCACACAGCAACAATCTCAAGCGCCAAAGCTACACTATTAATGCCTGAGTCCCTGAGCCTTGAGGTTCAGGCGCTCAGGCGCTCAGGCGCTCAGGCGCTCAGGCCCCATAGGCTCTTTCATGTGTGACATGTGACATGCGGAATGCGGAATGCGACAATGTGAGACCAGCGAGGGGGCCGTTTATAGGCTGGCATGGGGCAATGGATTCCATGTTACATCTTGCTCTGGAAGCCAAAAAGTTATGTGAGGGCGAAGACACGCGCATCCAACAACCATTATAGTAGCTTGGAATGGGCAGAGAGCAGTCACTGCAAGACTGTGAATCTGGGGGGCCAGTACCATGTTCCATCACTTCCCTGATTGTAACCTCTCGGGGGCTCCATATTTCTCTTCTCTCGATCGCCACTAAGTACTAATAGCTCACCACCTCTCTCTCTCTACCCTACGCTCATCTGCATATATGATTGTGGTTGTGATTAATGATTAGCGCGGCCGCTTATCCCCTCCTCTTTCCCCCCTTTTCCCCCGCAATGGTATGTGCGCGTGTACAAAACCCCTCCCCTGCCGTGTCTTGTCGTATGATGGGGGGTGTACTGGTCCCAATTTTGGTCACTTCCCGAGAATAGCAGTAGATAGGAGCACCATCCCTATCGATACTGAACAGATTCTACCACACCCCCACTCTACTATTGGAAAAATGTATGTTTTAGAAATGGTAATCATTCGTGGGGATGGAGCAAGAGCGGAGAACATGGTAACGCCCTCCATCCGCGCAGCAACTTGAGAGTAGTGACGTCTTGCTGTTGCTGTTCTTCAGCACTTTTTCCCTCCTGAACAATACCATGATAACCAGCGATATGTCAGTGTAGTCCCTAGTTACAAAAAGGCAATAGGGATATGCTTGTCTGCATGAGAGGAGACGCGCGAGATACTAGAACTAATCGTGTGTACAAAAGGGTGCCAATTGGAAAGGTTAAACGTTAACAGGAGATGAAGATGAGGAATGGGATGAGGATCATATCTTTTAGTAGAGAGAAGGCGAGGTATATGTATACCTCAGAAAAGGTGGACTGAGTCACACAGAGAAAGAAAGGGTGAGAGCATAGGCAACAGGGGGGAAACAGGGGTTAGCACAGATCACAGGATCCAGCCAACCTGACAACTGTGTGTGATCAGGTGTATCTGATTCCTAAGGAGGTGTGATGGATGCGAACTCTGTTGAGAATCTGAGGTTCTTTTGGGACTTGTGGTCATGGTCATATGACAAAGAGCGTGCCCGCCGCCCCCTCCATGATGGTCAAGCTGTATCAACTTAGTAGGATCAGTGCCGTGATGGAAATTTTCAGTAATAATACCCCATCCGTGACGATGTAACAGGAGATAGGAGATGGGGAAAGGATGAGAGGATCATATCATGGAGTGGAAAGAGGGCGAGGTATATGCATGCCTCAGAGAAGAACATGCGAGTTGAGTCACACGGAGGAAGAAGGGGAGCATAGTCAAAGGGAAAAACAGTAGGGTCTAATAGAACAAATCAGGGACCAGTTTGGGATCAAACGGGTGACCGAAAGTTGGTTTGATCCCGCTACTCCCACCGATCCTGTGGATGCCTTTGGGTCATCTTCTTCGACAAAATCGCGGTGGGAGACTTGTCGCCTCCCACCGAACCAAAGTTTCCCAGATCAGGGTGAGGTGAGAGCTTGAGCAGCGCGTGGGCTCGTGTCAGCACGTCCCTTCTTCCCGTGGAATGGTGAGGTTCATCTCCCTTTTTCCTGTGCGGCAGGGGGGCGATGGGGAATGACCGAGGAGACCCCTGGCCATGGCGCATCTCGGCGTCCACACCCTAATAAGATGCCACGAGACCTGAGGAAACATGGGAATGTAGTGAGAACGGGGTCGTTCTTCACGTTTTCATCAAAGGCGGAGGGAGCCTGCCGTCCACCATCCTTGGTACCACTATCGACTATCCTGCTCCGTTTGCGCCACTGGCATATTCTCCTTTGAGCCAGTCGCGGAAAAGGCGCCAGAGGACGCTATCAGATAACTGAGCTTTTGAACGTTCAACTTGAACTGAACGTTGAACATATGAGATCGGATATCCGGAGATCGGAACGCCGGTCTCGGGACGGCTTGCACCGAGTGCCGGCACGGCGGTATAGAACAGATTGAGTGGGGCAAACATCAACGTTAATCTCCCCATCAATACCATATTCGTATACGCATCCCACACCCCCACATTGTGCGGCTAAAGCAGGGGCTCCGTCTGCTTTTTAATTGGTGGGGGCGGTTGGGATGTGCCGATGCGCTGTGGTATTCTAAGAGTTGTCGTCTGTTGTGAGTTGGATGGGGTGAGAGGATGTGAGCAAAAGGGCAAGCGCACACGCTGTCGTTGTTAGACTGTGGGGCCATTGGTTAACTCGGTGATTAGCCTTCTCCGGCTTTCGAGCCCTACTCTCTGCCGAGGACATAGAAGAGAGATGTTCTGATTTAAAAGCACACTATTCGAAAGTGCCACTTGGGCTTACCGCCAACTCCTGTGTGTCAGTGCTTATTCATCTCACCAACCCCATCACCACCCACACACAAGCACCCGAGCTGTTGTGAATTTGGGATCTCTCCACGTCCTCTAGACATTGGAGATGCGTCGTCAGTTCGTTTCCACTTTCAGGACATTCACCACTACGAGTGCTTCCCTCCGGACGACTACAAAATGGATCGCGTGAGCAGTGCCGACATGTTCAAGGGGCCGACACGGCCGCGATGGACCGCAAGGGTCCGCTATTCGCCGGACAAGCAAACTTGCCCCACCTCCCGGTCCCAAAGTTGGAGGAAACTCTGCCCAAGTACCTCAAGTCGACCAATCCCTTCCATAAGACACGGCAAGAGAAGGAGACGACCGAGGCCGCGGTACAGGCTGCGCTTGAAGGCTCCGAGGCCCAGCTCTTTCAAAAGTTGCAAGCTCGCCTCGAGGCCCGGGCAAAAACCAAGACGAGTTGGCTGGCAGACTGGTGGAATGATATGGCGTACTTTGGCTATCGTGATGCCTTGATGCCCAATGTCAACTACTTTTACTCCCATCACAATGACCGCGCCCGAAAGAGCAACCTTCTTCGTGCCCCGGTCTTGGTAAAGGCCTTCCTTGCTTTCCGCCGCCTGGTGGAAACGGGCCAGCTGGACCCTGACATGGGGAAGCATGGCCCGCTGGACATGAGCTCCTTTGTCTGGCTCTTCAATTCCTGTCGTCCCCCGGGCCGAGGTGGACTATGCTGTCAAGTTTGATCCGGCCACCAACAATCACCTCGTCGTGCTCCGCAATGGGCACTGCTGGTCCTTCGATCTCCTTCATCCTACCTCGGGAGAGGAACTGTCGGAGCTGGAAATTCGATCGCAGCTTCAACGTATCCTCCAAGACCCGGAAGCAGCAAGCCCGCGACCCATTCCCTAGGTGCTCTCACTGGAGGCAACCGAGATGCATGGGCCAAAGCCCGGGAGCTGATCGTGGCCCATTCTCCTCTTAACCGCAAGGCGCTGGAGAAAATTGAATCATCTGTCTTCATCTTGGCTTTGGACAACGACTCGCCTGTCACCCCCAACCAGAGGGCGTGGGCAACGTGGACAGGTGGCAAGGGGGGATTAAACCGATTCTTTGACAAGCAGCAGCTTGTTGTGTTTGAAAATGGTGTGTCGGGCTACAATGGTGAACACAGCACCATGGATGGCACACCCACCCTACGCCTTAATGACTTTGCCCTCGCCGCTGTGGCGGAAGGCAAGATCAGTATGGGGACGAGCGACAGTGGAGCTTCCCTCCCTCCTCCCGAGCGACTTGACTTTGACCTCCCTCCACTCAGTAAGGAGGCAATCAAGACGGCGCAGGCCGAGTTTGACTCCACCATGGGCCAGTGTGAAGTGGTGGTACAGAACTTTATCGGGTACGGCAAGGACACAATCAAGAACTTTGGTGTCTCCCCGGATGGCTGGGTGCAGATGGTGATTCAATTCCTATCACAAGTTGCATGGGGGCCTACGGCGGTGTATGAGAGTGCGCAGACACGCAAGTTCCTCCATGGAAGGACTGAAGTTGTTCGTTCATGTTCGGATGAAAGTACTGCGTTCTGCCGTGCCTTCCTGGACCATACTGTGCCTGATCAGGAGATCCACCAGCTCTTTCAAGCGGCAGTCACTCAGCACATTCGTTACGCAAAGGCTGCCGCCGACGGCAAAGGAGTAGACCGCCACCTTCTTGGTCTCAAGAAGATGGTAGGGTCAGATGAGCCCTTGCCTACCCTCTTCACTGATCCTGCGTTTGAGCAAAGCTCGCACTGGCGCTTGTCCACTTCCCAGATCTCGTCCGAGTATCTTGCTTTCCTTGGCTTTGGACCGGTCGTAGCCGATGGGTATGGGGTAGCGTATTGCATCAAGAAGAACCACATTGAATGGTGCGTTTCCTCCGCGAATCCGATACAGCCAAATTGGCGTACTACCTCCAAGAGTCGGCGTTGGAACTACAGGCCATGTTCATCCGTTTGCTAAAGAATAAGGACCAGGCCCATGTGTGAAGTCGGGCAAGAATACATTTTTTCTGTGGACTTCTTCGTCATTCACGTCCGTTTGCATAAAAACTCTTCTTTCGTAGCATTGGCGAGGTAAGGTCGGTAAACCTCCCAAGAGAGGCTTATCGAGCGGATATAGGGCTCGGTGCTTCCCGTTACAGCACACCTGCTCCTTCGGGAACTTTCAGTTGCGGGCCGTCCTGCCCGATGCACATCCCCCCCATTGAACCCGCCTTGTTCACTTGCTCGGTAGGGATGGTGAGCTGCGTCGGAGGTGTGGCCCCGTTGTTCCACAATCGTCGGCTCAAAGAATGTATGAACCGAGTCTTCCATCAGCCTCGACCGTTGTGCCTCGACTTGTTGGCCGGTGTAAAAGGGCGAAATCAACCCATCCTCTTCGTTTTACAGGCAGGTCCGCTGTCCCCATCAGATTGCGTACCCTAAAGTTACAGGCAGTAGAACCTATTGCCTCTTAGTCTTGTTTTCGCTCGACGTTCAGTGGTATGTAATGGTTAATGCATCCCTGAAGACTATGGGAAGAGACGTCAGTCGTGCAGAGTTTCTCCATGGTCTTGATTCCTGGTCGAGTCTCTCCCTTTTCCTGATTATCGCCACCATCACCCGGATTGCACCATCGCCCTCTCAGCATCGACCCCTCATCGCCGTCATGAGGACGTTGATCATATAGTGGTTTTTACAGCGCTGGCATGAGTAATATACAGAGACTCCTATGAATCGGGCTGCCGCACTGGTTGTACAGGTCGTTAGAGGGATATATTCGCACACAAGGGAAACGAGCGGCACTCCTGCGTACCGCACAAGGACCATGGCGAGCCAGCAACGGTGGGCCATGGGATAAACGCCAAGATAACGGATACAAGTATCCGAATGCCTCAAAATAATGCAGAAAAGTAAAAAGTGCGAATTAAGCAGTCGTCACAGCTGGACCATCTTTTTCGGTCGAAACCGAGTGGCCGTCGGGTCGGGAAGTACCGTCTCCGCAAGGTGGGTGTCGTTGGCAGCTGGGACTCCGACGGGCTGGTACATGGCCTCCTCGCCGATTTGGGCGAGGTCAATACCAAGAAGTTCCTCCTCTTCGCTCACGCGGAAGTTGCAATAAGGGATGCGATCAATGAGGAAGAGAAGGATAAGGGTCAGGGCAAAGCTCCAGCCCACACCGTAGCACGAGTCGGCCAGTTGGTACCCAGTTGGATGTAATGATGGTTGATCCAGCCTCCTGGAATGGGGTCGGACAGATCGAATGAAGCAACCCGGTTGTCGGCAAAGAGCGCAGTCAAAACGTTACCGGCCACCCCGCCAATCGCATGCGCAGCAAAAATGTCGAGTGAATCATCAATCTTCAGTAGCGTCTTGAGTCCCGTACCGAAGTTGCATACCGTCGCGCCCACCACGCCAAACACGAGGCTGGAAGGGGTGCTAACATAGCCCGATGCGGGAGTGATGGCCACCAGACCACTGATGACGCCCGAACAGAACCCAACAGTAGACCACTTCCCTCCAAACGGTAGTCCAACATCCATGTGATTCCACCCATGGCAGACGCGACAACGGTAACCATTTGGCTTGCACTGCGCGCAAGTTGGCCCCCAAAGCCGAGCCACCGTTGAAGCCAATCCATCCGACCCAAAGGAACACAGTGCCGGACGTAACGACGTAAGAAACATTGTAGGGGCGATACGCGAGGCGCTCAGTTCCATACCCGCTGCGCTTCCCGAGGAACAGACTGATGGCGAGCGCAGCCACTCCTGACGACGTGTGTACGGGCGTGCGCCAGCGAAATCGAGACCACCCATCACGTTGCCCCAGCCCACGCCATTGTTCCACGTCGAGTTGGCCAGGGGCGAGTACACAATGGTGCTCCAGCAAAAGGTGAAATCAGGATCGGACCCAGCCGCGCACGGTCGGCGAAGGCGCCGCAAGCAATCACGGGCGTGATGGCAGCAAACATGCCCTGGTAGAGGCAGAAACAGCAGGGAAGGGATGCTCGATGACCCGACCGATGGCCCCAGGTCGACTTCATCAGACCGAAGTGGCGCAGATCGCCAATGAACGCCGAGCCGGTTTCGGAAAAGGAGAGAGAAAAGCCCCAGAAGAACCACTCGACAAGTACGACCGACATGACGGCCATGCTCATCCAGATCATCGACAGGGCATTTTTGCGGCGAAGCAGGCCGCCATAGAAAAAACCCGAGACCGGGAATCATGAGCATGACGAGTGCCGAGGCAGTGATGACCCAAGCAATGTCGCCCAGGTTGTATACCTGGGCCGTGCCATCAACCCAGATTTGAATGTTACCCTCGGGGGTGAGGGTTGCGTTGTACGTGTCGGCAAGCATGCTGTGAGTGCCCACGACAGATGTGGGGGGTGCGAACGCTGGGGTTTACGCGGGTGGACGAGGTGCCAGGCGGGCGCAATAACTGGGTGGGGGATTTGGGTGCCAGGTCGTGGCACATGTGGAGGCAGAGGGTTATATAACAAGCGGAGCGCAAAGGAGAAATGGCGCGCGGTAATCGATAATCGATGATCGCTGATGAACCGCTCAGCCTCACGGCCACAAGTGGAGCCTTGGCTTCATCGCTCAGAGCGTTGTGCATCCCGGTGGAGAAAGATGCACAGGGCAGAGGAGCAGTGTGCCAACTACCCCGACTCAGGCCCAATCTTGAAGCTTGACTTGAAGCTTTCTTATCTGCTCTTATCGAGTCTCGGACAGCTTGGGGGCTGGGGCCCTGGGGGGCTTGGCGCTTGGAACGCAAGTATGGCAACACTGTCTGCTACTGCCCCCCTGCGGCACCCAAGCATCATCAACATTGGACCTCGATGATCGATCGATGAACATGAATCGCGACCCCCTAGGAACCTAGGTACCACAAGTTGCCAATAGTGCGTTAATGCCGAGCCCAGGCTGAGGGTACTGAGGTACTGAGACATCAGACCGGGGGCCTGCTGGGACCGAACAAGCAGCACTGGTGCTCTGCTTGCGGATTATTCAGCTTTCCGCATCAGATGCATCAGGAGGCAGTCATTACTCCATTCAAGCGTGAGGTCACCGGTCGCATGCAACGTGCGCACGCAAGCGCACAGAACCATGCATGATGATCGATGAGCATGATGCGTGGTGCGGAGGGCTTTCCGGGGACGGGGCTGGTGTTCCTGTTCGCCTGCCCCTCCCATACAGAGCGAGCGACTCCATAGAGGCACATTATTGTAGTCACACGTCACGCGTTACGCCTCTCCATCCCAGCACGCCTCCCAGCTGGCCCTCCTTCGGGTTGCCCCGGACGTCAGAATCACGCTTCAAGCTTTCAAGCCCAAGTGCGCGCACAAGCGCTCGAATATCTAGTGCTTGTACCTAGTGACCGTCACCGGTCACGTGTCACGCGCCATCATGCATCATGCATCAGGAGTCCTAGTCCCTAGTGCCTACGCTGCGCGCTACTGCCGAATTGGATCGAACTCAGTTACTCAGTTACTCAGTTACTAGTAACTAGTAACTAGTTACTCAGGACCTCCGTACTCGCGTACTCCTCCTTCAGGCCTCAGGCACAGACTCCACAGTGGCCGCCACATGTGTCATCTCCGTTGTATAATCGCAAGCGATAATCGATAACAGGTTTAATAACTCCGCGCTTGCCTCTCTGTATCGAAGAGTACACTCTCGAGTACCACGCACGCATCGTGCAATCCATGGTTAATCCGGTTGATGATAATCGATTATCGATTCCCAGTTACCCTATCGAAAATCATCGATCGTCCCGTCCCCTGTCGGGTACCCCGTATACGACGATGCCCCACTTCGTCCCCGACGAATCAATCGCTTCAGATAAATTCTCGATAATCGATCTTTTGCCCAACCCGATCATCGATCATCGACGATCAAAAGCCCAGGGCTAAGACTTTGTTCCTTCAGCGCCTCAGCCGCAGGGCAATATTATGGGCGACGACGGACAACAAAAATTAATGACCAGAATAGGAATGGGAATGGAGATGATCGAGATGAACGTACGGGATCGTCGATAAATTAAGCTTCGATAAGTAGATTAAAAGTGAAATGAAATGAAAATATCTCAGTTGTCTGTGACGCATATGACGGAGTTTGGTAGTTATTCATTACTGCATGTATGTCGTTTACGAAGCTATTCAGACCCAAGGGACAACGAAAAAGCGCGCCTACCAGGCTCGTTCATCGTCCCCCGCGCGCTGCTAGCCAACCCAGGCAGGAAGACCCATTGGTGCCTGTCAGACTCACGCCGTGCTAGGGGGCCCTTGGCCCACTAGGCTCGTATGGGCACTATGGCGTGATTCCTATCAGTTGGGAGATCCTGTGTCCACCTCTCGCCTGTGCCCGATTCCTGAGGAGGTAGATATACCTCCTCTCCGTCCATAGATGTATGCGATCCATCTGCGTCCCTTCCCCCATCTCCGTCTACTGAGAGTGCCTTTATCGCCAACAAGTCGGGACCATCTGGCTCCCACCATTCGCTTGCAAACCGAATGCAACGCAATGATTAATGAGTGGAGGGGAATGAGTAATGAGCGCGATAGTAATAGAGGGGACACTACACACATATGTGAGTGTTTCGATGAGCCATCTCCAAAGATAGACATGCTGTTCAGAAAGTTCGGTTTTCAGTACACAAAAACCATGTCGGCCGTCTTTTGGCATAATGCCCCGTGCGCGTCCTCACAACTGAAGTGAAGAGGGGATTCTGAATCGTCGCTGATGGTACTTTCGTTTTCTGGATTCGCATTCTGCGTATTTAGCTCCAAAAGAAACAATCGATAATGCAGATCTGTACCTTCTTTGTACCGGAAGTCTCCCTCAGAGTGTGGACCATTTGTTCCGTACGCTTGTGGCCTTCTTCCCTTTCCATTTTCCCCTTCTTCCTCCAAAGTGGCCGCCTCTCTTTTGAGAAGTGGTGGATGTCATGCCGAAAATGGAGAGCGAAAAGGCCCAAAAGCCTTAGTCTTACTCTTAGATTCATCGTTTTAGCATTAGAATCAATGTCATGAGCTGACGCCGGACTGGACCTCGACCAGCCTGAGAATGGGGGCGCTTTCCCTTGGAGGAGGACGGACCACTCACGGTTGAATGAATCTGAACAGTTTTTGGGTAGACTGGAACGGAGCTAGAAAGGAGGTGAAGCATCGTATTAGCGGGGCAGCAGCACGGCTGACAAGGTCTCGTATGTGCCGGAAGTAGCAATCCTATAACATCTTTCACTTTCTGCTACTTCGCCCTTGCCCAACAAAGCCTGAAAATCGATAGGACTTCCTATCTGTGGCGACTCCTCTTGCATCTCTTTGTTGGCATCACGTTTAAAGAAGGTTGAAGGTGATTCCTCGCATCAGCATTATCCTTCCCTCCGTACTATATACATGAGTCGTTGCCATGCGCAAATGTAATTTCCGAAAAGTCGAGATATCTTCGCCAACAATCTATTAGACTGCATAGCACTCTCTGTGACTGAAAATGGCATTGGTACAGAACAATTGCCAGAAGTGCACTGCGTGGTGGAAGACCCACTAAAAATAAGGGAGAAGGATGAATGCGATTACACGGGGAACGGTTACCGGTTACCCAACCATGATACGACTTTCAGAGGTCAAAAGAAAGGAATGGGGGTATTGAACGCAAAAGGGCTTCAGTGGCTAAGGTGTTGTCCGTGATCGGTACAGCCCTTTCCAGAATGCTATACGCGATACATACGTCACGCCTGTTTAGCTTTAATTGCTAGTGTATACAAGAAAAATGGATATGTTTTGCAGACAAGCAGGATCGTCATGAACTCATGAGAGGCGTTTCGTGAGCAGCCAAATCGGTATACTTAGGCCTTGTGCTGGTTGGTGAGGACCTTGGGGGGCTGGTTGTTGGGGTGAACGAGTCAATACCAGCGTAGGTCGAGGTGGGCTCGAGGTGCTCAATGCGGAGGAGCTGGTTGTACTTGGCAACACGTTCCGAGCGGGCGGGCGCACCGGACTTGATCAGGCCCGCGCCGAGACCGACAACCAGGTCGGCAATCGACGTGTCCTCCGTCTCGCCCGAACGGTGGGACACCATGACGGCCCAGCCGTCCGACTGGGCCAGCTTGGCAGCCTCAATCGACTCGGTAATGGTGCCAATCTGGTTGATCTTGAGCAAAAGGCCGTTGCACGACTTCTTGGCAATCGCATCCTTAATCCGCAGCACGTTGGTGACCGTCAAGTCATCGCCAATGACCGTCACGCCAGCGTTGGCACGGAAGTAGCTCCACGCCTCCCAGTCGTCCTGCTCGAAGGGGTCCTCAATCGAGGCAATCGGGTACTTCTTGATGTAGCCAAGGTAAACATCGGCCAACTCCTTGCCCGTGAGCCACTTGCTCGGGTCCGAGTTGGGGTTCTTGAAGTCCAAGTCGTACTTGCCGTCCTTATAGAACTCGGACGAGGCAACGTCGAGCGAGATGTGCACCTTGCCCGTGTAGCCAGCCTTCTCAATGGCGGCAGTAAGCAGCTCCAGCGACTCCTCGGCACCCTCAACGTTGGGAGCAAAGCCACCCTCGTCACCCACGTTGGTAGCGTCAATGCCGTACTTGGCCTTGATGACCGACTTGAGGTTGTGGTACACTTCCGTAGCGACCTGCATGGCCCCAGTGAAGGTCTTGGCACCCGTAGGGACAATCATGAACTCCTGGAAAGCCAGGCGGTTGCCAGCGTGCTCACCACCGTTGATGACGTTGCAAGCAATGCTAGGCAAGACGTAGGGGGGAGCAATACCAGCCAGCTTGGCGTAGTATTTGTACAGAGGAAGGCCCTCCTGGCGGCACCAGCCTTGGAGACGGCCGTGGAGACACCAAGGATGGCGTTGGCACCGAGCTTGCCCTTGTTGGGGGTACCGTCAAGCTGGTTGAGGAAAGCGTCAATGCCCTTCTGATCCGTGACGGCAAAGTTGGCCTTGATGAGAGCGGGGGCAATGATGTCGTTCACGTTGGCAACAGCCTTGGTGACGCCCTTGCCCATGTAGGCCTTGCCGCCGTCGCGGAGCTCCACGGCCTCGTGGATACCGGTCGAGGCGCCCGAGGGAACCGCAGCGCGGAAGAGGCCCTTCTCGGTGGTGAGGTCAACCTCGACGGTGGGGTTACCGCGCGAGTCGAACTGGAGACGGAGTCAGCAGGGAGGTACAACGTAATAGGGTAGCGAGGACGCACGATCTGACGGGCGAAGACGCTGGTGATGGGCATGGCGAAGGGTGGGAGGTAGATGTTGATGTTGAACGGATGCGTACGGGATGCTTGATGCGTGGTTATATACACAACCCGGAAGGTAGCTAGCTGAAAATGTGGGCCGAAGAGGCTAGAAAGGTGTGGTCGATCTGATTGAGGGTATGTGGACAGGAACGCATGAGCGCAGTTAATCAATCCAGCGAGAGTGAGACTGGTGTAGTGCGGCGCCCCACGCTAGTTGTGTGTCCGGAGTGCACGGTCCCTTGACTGATGGCGCCAGACCACGGTTGGTAGGGATCAAACTTTATTAACTCTCGGCATTGCAACACGGACAACTCGCCCTGGGCGGAGGATGTTCGAACAGGTGACTTCGCCGAGTTCCATGCCGGCAAATCAAACTTGGTGCGCGGCCGCCGCAACCACCTGCCAACTCTGTGCGTCCCGCATGCCTCGTCGTTCTTCCCCTCGTCCGCCGTACTAGTAATGCACTCCATGATCATTGTTCCATCGACATCCAACTGCCGGCGGGAGGATGTTGGGGCACATATGATCAGCTTCAATAATTGATGGATCCACATGCACGCGTGCCATCTGTACATCATCTGTTTACTGTCATCGATCATCAACGTTCAACCCCAGACAGTACACTTGGGTAACCAGTAACTAGTAACATCAGACCAGCTGTGAACTGCTGTGGAAGGGAAACACCGGTACATCGGGGACATTTTAGGGATGGTGTACAAGGTCGATAAGTTCGATATCATCCAAAAGGCTTTAAAGTTTTGATGCTTGAAGCCTTTGCCGAGATTGGAACACTAGTACCAACATCGATCCTGATCGTGCGTGGTTTACCATTTATACTACTACCGTGACTTGTCTGCATTGCTATATCTCACGACGGCTACCACAGTCGAAAGTCTACAGGCCATGTGAGTAGAAATGCAAGTAAGACTCGATGACGGTGTGCGAGCTCGCACACTTTTTTACCACATGTTCCACATGCATACACCATCTGTGAGATAGAAAGCAGAAGAAACAAGGAGAGGAGAGAGGGGGGGGTCGGCGAAATTAAGCCTTGCCAGCTTGAGCAGCCATCAGATTCAGCGCCGAGCCCGCCTTGAACCAGCCAATTTGGCCCTCGTTGTAAGTGTGGGCAAGGGGAATCTTGTCTTCCGAGCCGTCCTCGTGGTGGGCAACCAGGGTGATGGTCGAGCCAGGCGCCATCTCCGTCACGCCCTCAAGGTCGACCAAGTCGGTGGGCTTGATCTTGTCGTAGTCCTTGGGGTCCTTAAAGGTAAGCGCGAGCATGCCCTGCTTCTTCAGGTTGGTCTCGTGGATACGGGCAAAGGAGCGGGTGATGATCGCCCGACCGCCGAGGTAGCGGGGCTCCAAAGCAGCGTGCTCACGCGACGAGCCCTCACCGTAGTTCTCATCACCAATCACAACCCACGGCTTGCCGTGCTCGCGGTAGTAGATGGCCGTCGCCGGCACAGCGCCCCACTCGCCGGTGAACTTGTTCTGCACCTCGTTGGCCTTACCGTTGGCCTCGTTGATCGCGCCAATCAGACAGTTGTTCGAGATGTTCTGCAAGTGGCCACGGTACTTGAGCCAGGGGCCACCGGCCGAGATGTGGTCGGTGGTGCACTTGCCCTTGGCCTTGATCAGAATGGGCAGGCCCGTAGGGTTCTTGCCATCCCACTTGGCAAACGGCGCGAGCTTCTGCAGACGGTCCGACTCGGGGCTGATCGCCACGTTGATCGAGGCACCATCAGCAGGAGGAGCCTGGTAAGTGTTCTCACCAGGGTCGTAGCCCTTAGCCGGAAGCTCAATGCCCTTGGGCTCAGAGAACTTGAACTCCTTTCCGTCAGCGCCCTTGAGCGAGTCGGTCAGGGGGTTGAAGGTGAGGCGGCCGGCAAAGGCCATGGCCGTCACCATGTCGGGCGAAGCAACAAAGGCGTGCGTAGCCGGGTTGGCGTCATTACGGCCAGTAAAGTTACGGTTGTACGAGGTGATGATCGAGTTCTTCTCGCCCTTCGCAACATCCTTGCGGTCCCATTGGCCAATGCAAGGGCCGCATGCGTTGGCAAGCACGACACCACCCGCCTTCTCCAGCGTCTCCATCTGGCCATCACGCTGAATCGTAGCGCGGATCTGCTCCGAGCCGGGCGTGACAGTGTAGCCCGAAACGGTCTTGAGGCCGTGAGATTCAGCCTCGGCAGCAATGTACGCGGCACGGCTCATGTCCTCGTACGACGAGTTGGTGCACGAGCCAATGAGAGCCACCTTGAGCTCCTCGGGCCAGTCGTTCTTCTTGACCGCCTCAGCAAACTTGGAGATGGGAGTAGCAAGGTCAGGGGTGAAGGGGCCGTTGATGTGGGGCTCGAGGTTGTCAAGGTCAATGGTGATGTGCTTGTCGTAGGAGGCGTCGGCGTCGGGAAGGAGGTACTTCTGGAACTTGGAAGCGTACGCAGCAATGTCACCACGCTTGGTCGCCTTGAGGTAGGCCTCAGTGCGCTCGTTGAAGGGGAAGAGCGAGGTGGTCGCACCAATCTCAGCACCCATGTTGCAGATCGTGGCCATGCCGGTAGCCGAGAGGGACGAGACACCCGTGCCCTTGTACTCAATGATGGCACCAGTGCCACCCTTGACAGTGAGCTCGCCAGCGACCTTGAGAATGACGTCCTTGGGCGCCGTCCAGCCCGACAGCTTGCCCTTCAGCTCCACACCGACCACCTTGGGGCACTTGAGCTCCCAAGGCAGGTTGGCCATCACATCCACCGCATCAGCTCCACCAACACCGCAGGCAATCATGTTGAGACCGCCAGCGTTAGGAGTGTGCGAGTCGGTACCAATCATCAGACCACCGGGGAAAGCGTAGTTCTCGAGAATGATTTGGTGGATGATACCCGAGCCAGGCTTCCAGAAGCCAATGCCGTACTTGGCCGTGCAAGTAGCGAGGAAGTCGTACACCTCCTTGTTGATCTGCTTGGCACGAGCAAGGTCGGCCTCACCGCCCACCTGAGCCTGGATCAAGTGGTCACAGTGCACAGTAGTAGGAACAGCCGTCTTGGGCAGGCCAGCCGACATGAACTGGAGCAGGGCCATCTGGGCCGTAGCGTCCTGGCAAGCGACGCGCTGTACGGGCAAGAGAAAGTTAGCGCCTAGCCCAGGGACACGGGTCAGAACAGAGGCAAGATACGCACGTCCGGGCGCAGCTTGAGGTACGAAACGCCACGCTCAATGTCCTGGGTGTGGGGTTGTCCAAATGGCCGTAGAGAATCTTCTCCGACATGGTGAGGGGGCGGGTTGAGACGTTCCTTGACAATCTGGAGGTTGTCGTAGATGCGCTTGTAGTTGATAAAGTGGCCCTTGCCGACCTCGAGAGGCGACATCTCGACCTTCTCGTTGAACATCGCGGGGTCCACGTCGGGGACCTGCTCAGCGACAGTGGCCGAGGCGTACCCGCGGGTGGCAGCAGGGATGCGAGTGCCGGCCAGGGCGGCCCCACGGCGAGCGGAAGTGCGGAAGAGCTGGGCAGCGAGCATGACTACGACTGCGCGGTGGTGGTGAAGGGAAAGAAGGCGCAGAGGAGTGAGGCCCCAGCTTTATGAGGTTCGAGAAGGAAAGCCCAGAAAGACGAGGTGTGCCTGGGCGGTGCGGTGCTGTGCTGTGCTGCCCTGCCAGGTGCAACTATCCCCACACTCCCAGCGGATGCGGGGAAACGGGCGCCATGCCACAGTACCCACCCATCATGCATCATGCATCATGCATCATCCCGCCTTGCCCACTGTAGCACGGCGCCACGCTGCTGAGCCCATAAATTCTGGCTCGCATTGGGCTTCTCATGCATGCATCATGCATCATGCGTGAAATTTTGCACCATCCCTTTCACGCAGACAGCCCCCGAGCTGGCGCGCCCGCAACCCTACCGAACGCTTACAAATGATTGAACACGGGGCTACAGCTGCGGCCTTCTGCCCGCTTCCCGATTGGCGGAAAGCGCAACCCGCATGCAGGAACTCATGGCAGCACATGGCCGGTGTCCGCTCGATCCCCTGACGTCATGTGTGTAAACACACGCCTGTGTTGCAGGATCAACTTCGGTCACCTGGTCATCCCAGTCATCGCACTGACGCGAACGTGCCTACTAAACGACCTTGGCATGGGGCATGTTTGCTGAAGGGAGTTTAGGGTTACATCACACATCACAATGTGATTGCAGTCTGAGCATGGCGCTTCTTGCGTGGCGTACGCGGGTGGGGTCGCGAAGAATACAACAAGATGGATCTTCGAGAGCGCATTCTGCCTGCGCTTTTCGGTGGTGGCGGGCAATTAGACAAGGCGCACTACTCAATCCTATATTACGATCCCAATTGCGCCCTGAAGAGCGGTGGCTCAGGTACGCACGCCACACTGATGGGTGTGGGCATCATATGCAGAGAAGAAAATAATCTCTCTCTTCGGGATTATAATCAACCACAGAGATATATACTGTTTTGCTCCGTCAAGCGTCAAAAGCTTCATCCATCTTCTGGTGTATTGTTTCCACATCCCTCCCATCTCTCTTTAACTTCCCTTGGTCCTTTGCACAATACGAAAGTCGAGGCCAGGCAAAAGGCAGACACCAAATTCGGGTCGGAAGTTCTGGGGATTGTCAGGGCACCGCCAAGGGCCGGGGTGGGTAACGGGTACAATCTTTTGGAGGTCATAAGGCAGGATCACGTTGTTACGCGTTTGGGCTGGTTGGTGAGTACGAGCGGGGCTAAGACAAGGAGAGGCCTCTCGTGTGTAGCAGACCGGCTGCAAGCCTTGTGGCGAGACTACGTAGCACAGGCTTGGGGGACAGTGGCGTATCTGAGCCTTCGGGCTCTGGGAAGGGGAATGGTATTCGGAGGACAACACTACAGGCGTCAGGTGACGCTGAACTGGGACTGAAGGTGTGGCTAGAAGCGGGATGACATGCGGCTAAACGAGCTGGGATCGACGTCCGCCGGGAATGTATACGCGAACGGGATAACTGAGGGACGGAGAGCTGATGAAGACGGGAGCTGGAGTGATAGGTCACACACATATGTCCACCGGCTGTGTGTATGACCCCGTTCTAGATCTTCCCTTACCCCTTTGTGTGTGTCTCCCTCATCACGCGTCGTTACCGTGTTTGCATCTCCTTCTCTGGTATATCAGACACCATTCCATGCAACCTGAATGAATACCATCAGCATCCTAAACTATCCCTTCCTACCTGAAGGACGAGGTTGAGAAGCTGAGGGGCTATACTAAGAGAAGGAGTTGCCTGTATTGGGTTGATCAATTGGTGAGGAAAGTAGGGGGAGACGCCAATGGACCGTGGGGGGAAATTACGAACCGCACTATTGCTCACCGATGGGGACTAAAAGGGAAACAACGCAATCGAAGAAGAATGGGAACAGGGAGAAACAGGAGAAACGGTTTCCGCATGGGCAACCTAGAAAGGTAAGGTAAACGGGTACGCGGCTACTATCATCGCAAAGGAAACTACTGTCAACTGATGGCTACCGCAAAGAGGCGATTACTGTCGCTCGCGGATACGTAGAACACAGATAACCGCGCTGGCGGTCTTGCCAGCCGCGATCGAACTGAGTTGAATCTGGGAGTGTGCCATATTGTTGGGTAGAGCGGACGGACCTCAGTTGAGATCGGGTCAGATCGAATCTGACCCCATAACCAACCTGGAGACGGGGTTAGGAACGCGAAGGGGGCGCGTAGGCTCCGCCGGCCATATACCAGCCCGTCTTCCTCAGTGACAGTTATAATGGATTGTAGATTTTAGGTGATGGACTGAAGCACTCTTTGTGCGCAATAGTCTTTTTGAGCTTGGTATCTGCTCCACTACTTATCCCATCCAGCTCTTTCTTTGTGGGCAACATTGCAGGCACAAGGCGCTATCAGAGAGGTAACATCGGCGAAATCGACATGCAGTATCACAGATGCGAGAACCCTCCATCCATTATCGCGGCGCATATGTGTGGTTCACCAAGTCCCTGCGGTCGTTCATTCTTCCCTGATTGTCTCACCAAACCTCTGTTGGTATCCCCAAAATCCTTTCTACTTCTCAGCAATTCGTTTGCTCCTCTTTCTTGTCGACTGATGATTCCTTCTTAACACATTTGGGCCTACGGTTTTCTCGTGGTCCTTTTGCCGGGGGCAGGTTGTTCGTGTTGTGTTTTCGGAAAACGCCCCTTCAATTCCCCCTCAGGCCTACGAGTCTCGTCGTTTTCTCTCGCTTCTGTTGTTTTCCTTGTTCCGTGGCCTGACCCGTGGCGGCGACGGGCTGCTTCGTGGTTCAACGTTCATGTTGCTCTGCAGGCTTTGCTGGTTTTGGCTTAGACCATCACCACCACTGGTGTGATTGCATACACTCGAGGATCTTCAGGACTCCTGATCTCATCACGCGAAGATAGCACAAAACTTTTTGGACCGTGAGTCGATGAACTAATACTGTTGAGTGAATGTCACTGCGTGCATGGCTTTGTAGGAGCTGGGCAGTGGAGCTAACAGAATGTGTGTGAGCGACACCGTTGGTTACCCAACTTTTACCAGTACCTTGCCTTGATTAATGATTGGTAACGGCATCGGGGCTCAGCTGTGCTGTTGTAAGCGCCTCGTTAATGTGGGAGGGAGGGATGAAGGTATGTGTCGGGTTTGAGAAGAATATGGAGGGCGTCTCTGCACTCCAGCATGCTCAACACCCTCAAAAGCAGCGAAGGCAAAAGGACAAAAGATCTTTGCGTCTGGCTCTAACCATTCATGCAGAAGAAAGCTATCCGACGGGCAGACTTTACGCTAGAGTGCGTAGGCGGCAATTACGCATTATGGGGTAGGAAACCACAAAAGCACATTAAGCGCTCAAAACGCTTCAAGCGCACCAGTGTGTAACGTGTATAAGCGCAAGCAGAGAAGGTCGCAGGACGCTCATCATGTGCATCATGCATCATGCATCATGCATCATGCATCATGCATCATCGACCACCAGTAATTAGTCACGGGTCGTTGGTCCCCGGTCATCGATCGGTCATCGACATCGATCATCGATCATCGATCAGGAGTCATGCATCATGCATCATGCAACACACATCATGCGTCATGCGCGCGTCATGCATCATGCGCCGTGTACCATGCATATATGACTGTGGGACATGTGGGACGGCAAGTGAGGGCCTGAGCGTGTGAGCAGCGACCGCAGTGTTAATGACCGGTGACCGGTGACCCTAGTGAAATAGTGGTATTGGCACTGGGGAAGCGCCAAGAGGCAAGGGACTGCATACTGCACCCTATGCATTACTACAGGGTACTGGGGGTTGCTGCACTCTAGTGCTTAATCCTTTTTGGGTTGCACCCTGTCTTTGAAAATGTCCGATGAGTACGTGGGTTGTTCGAACATGTAAGTGGACAGCTTGGTTGTTTGAATTGCATTTGTGTTGCATTGATGAATTGTGGATTGGAGAGGATTGGATTGCATTGCGTTCAAGTGCCTTGCGTTGCAACGCACGGTATATCCGTTGCAGTAAGTACGAAGTTGCCTTCCTTAACATTTAATTCTACCAACATATGGCTGCGTCGGGAAGGCGATTTTCTGACTGGCTGCCTTGCGCTGCTCCAGTGCAAGCTCAGCTTGCAACTCGCGTTGTCTTCCCAGCAATCTCTTGACTAACCCGTACACCTCGCCACCATCCCCCCTTGCCGCCTTCCAGCCTCTGCCAAGCGTCTGCACAGCAGCAACATTGCTATCCAGTCCTCAATTCGGCTCAACACGGCATCGCACTGTGTCTCTGTGACAATCGATCACGGCCGGCAAAACTATACGGCGGGTGGTACAGATTTTTCTTGCCAGAGGGTCGGCGATCTGTGCTCAGTAGCTAGCTACCTCTGGCGGAATCTGCCATGTTCGGTGCACCCACTGTTCTTCCATCCCCAGCCGCTGGAATGAACAGCGTCGCTGCCTACTTGCACGCCGGTATTGATCGCAACCACCTGTTTGTACTCTCTGACCTCCCGTTGGGACCGATTATGTGAGCGCGATCTGATTCACACGTCTCTCCCTTCCGTTTCCCAGAGAATTCGAACTCACGCTACAGCAGCACCCCCAGTGCCATACATCTTACCCATCTGCATCCGGTGCGTGCAGCCTTCTTTTGCCCACCTCGTCTCCTTATAGAGGAACGTGCTGACCTTCATTCGCCTGTGCCTCCATAGGCCAACAGCCCACGGCCTCCATCCAGCCCCCCCCTATAATCCAACTGCGGGTCATTGTTCACGATCACAGCGTTTGCCCCGACATCACTGATCCCCCGCTTGCCCCGCCCGTACCATCTCGGCTCGTTCTCTCGCCTCCCCTGGTCCTGGTCGAACAAAGGTGACAACCGATCTGGGCACCGGGTGGATGGACCCATCCTGGTACCTCGCCAATCCTTCATTTCTCCTCGTTGCCTCCTTGGTTCCTCACGCCGTGGAAGAGACTTCCTTTTCCTCGACTGATGAACTAGTCTCCTACCCGATGGCTCCGGTCGGGCATACATGACGGGAACCACCGTCTCTTCACTATACCAGCTGGAAGATTCTTCTTCCCCCCACCCTTTGGTATCTTTGTCTTTCCCGCCTTGACCATCTGCGCTGAGGGAATGTTTCGACTCAAGTTCCATCTATTTGAGCGCATCGGGCAAAGCCTCTGTCACTGCAAGCCATCTACTCTCCTCCTTTCAGAGCCGCCTTCCCTATCTCGGTAGAAACTCCCGAACCTAGCCACAGGGAGACGATGCCCCCATCCTATTGCCCCCATGCGATCTCGAGCGTCCACCCGGCACTTACGACGCCAACAAGGGAGAGGGTTCGGTCAGAAAGCCCATCTGGTGTATCAAGCGGAGGCGGGATGACACAGCTGCTGGCCCCAGCAATGTGTCACTTCGGGCAAGGGACGCTATTTCGTCACCTCGGAAGCTCAGAGGAACAGCTGTTCCTGCTCGAAGAAGGGGCAGTGTCCCGTTGTCGGCTCAGTTTCATTCATCCGTCAGGGGTTCACGTCCACATCCTCATCGTACTCCCTTGCCCAATAGCACCGCCCCCGTGCAAGTTGAGTCAGCTGGGCGAGCCACGACTCCGGGTATTTCCACCCCGAAACAACCCTTCTTCCATCAGAATACCCCTCGGACCATCCCTTTGGGCGAGCCCAGACAGGGCCAGGATTGACCCACCGCCCCGATCAGCTCAACCCCCAACATCCGACGCATCATACTCCTACCTCGCCTTTGCCCCTTGTCCTGCTTCGCCCGCCCCGCCTCACCCTCCCATCAATTGGGACATGCACCGGCACGGATGGGAAGAGGAGCGAGAGCGCGAGTGGGACCGGGGGCGAGACTAGGAGCGGGTCCCGGAGCAGGGCTGCACAAGCATATCTCCCTTACCCCCTCGTCTACCCCCAAACTCAAGGGGTGCGGAAGAAAGTCACCTTCATCGTCGGCCTCCAAGGCAAGAGTCGGATCAGGTTGATCGGAAAGAATGACGATCCTCCCCCAAAACACAAAAGTGCCTTTTCTCTGTCTTTACACCGTGCTCACGCAGCCGTATTTGAGCCCATCCTTTCTGTGCACAGCGGTTTCCACACACTGTTTTATTATGTATCCTTTTCTCTGTTCAAAGACTGAGGGCGAGGCTAAAAGTTTCGCGTGTGAAGGGGGTACAATGATAGAAGATGTATCAGCTAGGATTAACCCCGGCGTATGCCAACATGGGATTGGTTAGAGATGAGGACAATGCTCTTTGGTAGATCTTCATGAACCATCATATTTGAAGAATGCCCGGTCTCTTTGCGTGTTAACAGTAAATCAAGGAGAGCCCACAGAGAAGACTCCGATTGAGAACCCTCTCCATCCCCATACATTCCCACAAGACATAAAACCTCTGCCCATCCGCCCCGCCTGCCCTTCTTTCACCAAAAATCCTTTGGCATCTAGTAATGTGTATCCTTTGGAAAACCTACAGCCCCACTCACTGCCCGTATCCAGGAGGCGTTCCGGGATACTCGTACGCGAGAACAGAGGCATAATAAATTAACGTGCGTGAACCCTAGAGAGCCTCGCCAACATAGGGGACTGATAGACAAGTGGGAATGCATGGGGCAAGGGGCATCGTCTCACCATGTAGCCGATTTATGTCCAGAAGAACCGGGACTAGAGGTGGTCGCAGGTTGGACTGAGATCCCTAACCCGATCCAGAGGACACGATCCGAGCACGATCCTGCGCCTCCGACGATAACTGAGTGTATTTTTGGTAGAGTTTTCAGGTAGCATGCCATTAGGAGAGCTGGAAGCGTCCTTGCCGTGGGGGGAAACCAGGTCGGCGTGCTTGGCCCAATAGCTCCAGTTGTCCTGTTGGTACAGACAATGTCCACATGCAAACGCACGAAATACAAGTGTTACACTAATACAGTTGAGGATTTGCAGGACCATGACCTCACACGTTTTGCCCCATTTGGAAGCATCTACTGTTGTGATAGCATCGGCTTGATTCACTTCTCATTCCCTTCCGTTCCCTCGTCCTCCCTTTCCGCTAGCCTCTACTGTCACACTCACTGCCACAGCGATGTAACCCTTGCTACCATCTAACCAACCTCAACCGTCTCGCTTTCTCTTTGAGTTGATGATTGCTCCGCTTTTCGTCCTTTTGGCATCGGTCGGTCGCTCCGCTTTTGGTTGGTCCGTCGGTGCGATGAAGCCACAGGCCTTCACTCAGTGTGGCTCCCCACTGATCTTCTCATATATTTCTTTTGTCCTTTTAGCCTTGCGCCCACCGTCCATCCTCACCTGCTGCCGTTTCCTCTCTGGTATTCTCGCAGCCTGCCATAGTACTAGCAACCAACGTACAAATAGAGCCAATCCCTCATCATGCATCATTGATCATCATCGACACATGTGTTATCCCTCCTTTGCTCCCGCAAGACCTCGCCAGGCGCGATCTTGTCCATGGATGGAAACGACACGCGCCACGCGAGGGGGAGGCCCGTGGCGATATGGATGAGACAGCGCATGGGCGTGCTTGAGTACTTGGCACTGAACTGCTGCCGTCAAACGGCCAGGCGTGATGCATGATGGGCCCGCACATGTAGCTAACAGGCCCTGCCGGCTGGCCGCCGCTTCCAGTGACGTCAACAAGTTTTTATCCATTAACATTGCCATCCATCCTATAGCATTCTCTGTGGCATATCAATGTAGGGCTCGTCTGTGGTATAAATGTCTCTACCTCCTCTTCTCCCGCTGTCCTGGTCCAACCATCTTTGTCCTCCACGATCGATCTCGTCATGACTTCTGTTGAAGGCACCATCACGCTCACAGACTACCTTGTCAACCGCTTTAAGCAACTCGAGGTGGAGTTTGTCCAGGGATTGCCAGGCGACTTTACACTGGCCATGCTCACTCGCTGGCGCGAGGGCGGCCTGGGCTGGATTGGTAACTCCAACGAGCTTAACGCCGGTTACTCGGCTGATGGCCTGGCTCGTGTTCTGTCCGATGGTCACCCCCGCCCGGCCGTGCTTACCACCACGTTTGGTGTCGGCGAGCTGAGTGCCTGCAACGCCTTAGGTGGGAGTATGGCTGAGCGCCTACCCGTCATACACGTTGTTGGCACCCCCTCCACCAACGCGCAAGACGAAGGCTTGATACTCCACCATACACTCGGTACGTGTGCTGATGAACCCCCCCCTTCGTTACGCTGTCGCCCCATTAACTCTTCCGTCGGTCTCTCTCGCGCACTCTTCACAGGCGATCACAAATTTGACGCGTTCCTTAATATGGCGCGACAGATCACGGGGGCCCAGCTTGACTTGTATCAGGTGCATCGGGAGGGTCGCCTGCCCCTCATCCCCAAGGGGACCAAGGCTGAAGACATCACCACTGGATTGGACGCTTGTCGGGCCATTGACTCGATCCTAGAGTTCTGCATCACTCGTTCGCTCCCAGTTTACATTGCCTTCCCCTCCAACATGGTCGACCTTCCTCTGCCATTGTCTGCCTCCAAGCGCCTGACAGAATACCAGCTCAAGACCAATGTGCCGGAGAATGATACCGAAGTCGAGGCCAGTGTCTTGCAGGAAATTTTGTCGCGTATCAAAGCGGCCAAACAGCCTATTATTCTTGTCGATGCTTGTGCATCCCGACACAATGTGGTCCCCGAAACCCGTGAGTTTGCGGAGGCAACGGGTCTCCCAGTTTTCTCGACCCCCATGGGTAAAACCACCGTTGACGAAAAGGACAACCCCCAATTTGGTGGTGTATACCTGGGTGCCCTGACCAAGCCGGCAATCAAATCGATTGTTGAAGCCTCCGACCTTATTCTCTCGATTGGGGCGTTGCAATCGGACTACAACACTGGCTCGTTCACTTATCACTAACCGTGCCGCGACGATTGAGCTCCATTCGGACCACACCAAGATTGGCTTTGCCATCTTTAAGGACATTAAAATGAAGTGGCTTCTTCCCAAACTCACTGCGGCTCTTGCTGATGAAGGAGTTGGGCGCCTGGCCGAAACCAAAAAGCTCCTGGCTCCTGTCCGTCCATTTACCCACAACGCCATCCCTTCTGAGGAGGAGCAAATTGCTGAACTCGACGAGGTTACCATTTCTCGCCTGGGAGGGGCTGAGGGTTTCCAAAAGAATGACATCTTGTCACAGAGTTACTTCTGGCCCCGCATGGGCCAATTCTTCCAGGAGGGTGACACCATTTTGGGAGAGACAGGTACTTCCGAGTTTGGGCTGATCGACGTCACCTTCCCCAAACACTCCAAGCTTATTGCTCAGATTCTGTGGGGCTCGATTGGATACACGGGTGGTGCGGTATTGGGTGCCGCACTGGGCATGCGCCAACTCAAGAAACACGACCCTTCGCGCCCTGGACGCACGGTGCACTTCATTGGCGATGGATCTCTTCAGCTCACTGCTCAAGAACTGGGTACTGTCTTTCGTCATGGACTGACGCCCCTTATCTTTATCCTCAACAATGACGGATACGAGATTGAGCGTCAAATCTACGGTCCCGACGTTTTACAATGACATTGCGATCTGGAACCACTCGAAGCTGATCGATTTCCTCACCCCCCCTCCCACGTGGACCAAGCCCAACGTCCCCTCCCACGACAGCGACCCCGTCCCAGCCAAGACGAAGTACCATGCTGTTCACACCAAGACAGAACTGGAGAAGCTACTCACGGACCCCGAGTTTAACAAGGCCGACAAGGCTCACGTCGTGGAGATCTTCCTCCCCCGTGGCGATGCCCCTCCTGCCCTGAAGCGCCAGGCTGCCTTGTCGGCAGCCAACAATGCCGCCTAACTGGACTAGTTTTTTTATATATTGCTTTTTGCCCCATCAAACATGACACGGACAGCAATGACGATCCGATTTTCCCTACTCACCAACATACACATTGATCCCATGTGTTCTACTATAACTGGAGCTGATGTTCTATCTGTTTTAGGTGTGAAGCCTGAAGACGAGCCTTATATAATGAGCTTGGTGAGGAGGAGACGCCAGTGGATGCATTCGAGAAAGTGCGTCTTTTTGCCTTTTCCCGCCGGGATTGTCAAGTAGTTGGCGGAGATGACCGTCATCGGCCAGGCAGGCGTGAGACACTTGCGGCTCCCGCTTTGGCCACATAGCTATTTTGAAATGTCAAAGGGGAAATCGTTAGTGAGCGCTGAGCGAACACGGGATTGCCGGGGAAATAAAACGGCCAGTAAAAGCTTGAATCAGTACCAACCAGCCTCCTATCTCCGTCCAACGCTCCTCTCCACCTGCTGATCAAGTGTCGACGGCACGCGTCCAAGCCATGGCCTTGCCCATGTACATTGGAATTGACGTGTGAGCCCCTCCTTTCCGCTTGCTGGACTAATCGCTCACAACCGATGCAGGGGCACCTCGTCTGTCCGCGCCGTGGTAGTGGATGAGCGCGGCGAACTGCGGGGCACGGGAGTGGGTGCGACCCGAACGTGGACCGACGCCCCGCCCGGGCTAGAACACGTGTATGAGCAGAGCGGATCCCAGATCTGGACGCAGCTTGGTCATGCGGTGCGGGAGGCATGTAAGGCGGCCAAGGTGGAGAAAGGACAGATTCGAGGCATCGGGGTGGATGCGACTTGCTCCTTGGTGACGACCACCGCCCAGGGAGACCCACAGTCTATCTCACCTATCCAGGGCCAGTGGGGATCAGGAGAAAGGAACGTGATGCTGTGGCGTGACTTACGAGCCGAGGAAGATGCGAAATTCATCTCCGCAACGGGTCACCCCATCTTGGCGCTGACAGGAGGAAGCATGGGCGCAGATGATTCTCCCCCGTCTACGCTGGTTGCAGCGACATATGCCATCTGACGAATTTGACCAAGCTCGCTTCTTTCTGCTCCCGGACTATTTGACTTGGCGTATGACCGGCTCCAGGGCCCGGTCTCATGGTAACCTGCTTGCCTGTGGCTTGGGGTATCGAGCGTGCAATGGCCGTGCCCAGCCAGACCCGACGTTCTTCACCGAGATTGGATTGGAGCGGATCGTCCAGACGTCCTTCCGGTCCCTAGGGGGGTTCCGGGGGAGGATGGATCAGAGCTTGTCCTCTTTCCCGGGACGCCCGTTGGACAGGGCCTAAGCCCTGAAGCAGCGGCGCACCTGGGGTTGGAGGTAGGAACCCCTGTGGCAAGCGGGTTGATCGATGGGTACGCCGGGTGGCTAGGGACTGTGGGTGCGGGCGCCCCTGCACAGCTCGAGGCAAGTCAGCACCGTCTGGCCCTTGTTGCTGGTACGTCGGCATGCATTGATGTCCAAAGCCCCAAGCCGCTCTCGGTCCCAGGGTTGTGGGGACCATGGAATGTTGTCTTTCCTGACATGTACATGTCTGAGGGGGGGCAGCCGGCTGCAGGGGCGTTGGTGGACCACTTTGTTCGTACTCATCCCGCCTACCCTCAACTTACCGGGACAGGTGATGTCCATGTCGAAATCACCAGGCGGTTGGGCATGATGGTGACTGCTCGTGGATTGAGGGCCATTACGGAACTCAACCGGGACCGGATTGTTTATCCTGACTTCCACGGCAACAGGGCACCGCTGGGAGACGATCAGATGCGAGGGATGATGGTGGGGCTTCGGCTGGATGGGACAGTGGATGATCTGTGCCTGTGGTACTTGGCTGCTCTCGAGAGTCTGGCCCTGCAGATCCGCCACGTGTTCGATACCTTGACCAAGGCTGGGCATGAGATCAAGATGATTGTGCTCAGTGGGGGCATGGCCGAGAGCGATCTTTTGTTAATCTTTTGGGCAAGAACCTTGGTCTTCCCATTGCTCTGCCCACCAACACCGAGGCTGCTGTTCCCCTTGGATCGGCCATCTTGGCACGGCACGCGGCCCAAGTGGGTACAGCTCCGTGTTCCCAGATGGAAGCTGAGGCGCTTGCACATAATGGGGCCCAGCAGCTCTGGGCTACTGCTACCACCATGGCCAGAGCAGGCAAAGTGGTGCACGCACAAGTGGAGGCCTGGGAGGCCGAGCTGCTCCAAGCAAAGTACGTCGTCTATCTCGACATGATAGTTGCTCAAAGGAGATGGCGGAAAATGCTCGCGGACGCAGCCGATACATCCGCTTGAGCGTACCAAAACAGATGAGCATCATACCGCAGCAGATACCATGCGGGGGTACATTGCGTCAGGCGTCATTAATTCAGGCGTCATTGATCCAATACAACTGACAACCTCTTCATTGATTTGGGTGGAAGTGCGAGAAGTGTACAAAGTTCGGCATGATACTCTTTTGGTGCCGTATCTGCGTTTGTCTATGTCAATGGCAGTGTGAAACGACAGGGGGTGGGTTTCTGTTCTGCCCAACACCAACGTCAGTATACGCGAAACTACCCACGCAGGCACACATGAAGACAGCAGAATTCTGGCATATATCCATCTCTTTAGTTGCCATCTCGCTTCACCACCTCCCGTATGTAAGTTCCGTTGCGTATCCAATCCTAGTGACGGAAATGAAAAGAGTCGAGAAGAACACATTCACTCCTCGCACACCTTATTCGTGGCCGAGAGGCGAGAAAAAAACATCGGGTACGGGAAGCAGGATGCCAAAGCGTGAGATCCATCGAGAACCCCTTGACCCCCAGCTTCAGAAGAGATGGACCAATAAGGGAAGACATACTACTTGCGTAACAATGTGACCATCCTCATACTCCGATCGTGGGGGTTTCGGGCGGTAGGAGAAGAGGCCCCGCACCCTTTTCTACCTTGATGTTTTTCGTCGCATCAGAGGCGTACACCCCATTGCCCTCTTGCCCCATCCGCTCGCCAATTTTGTCCCCGCGTTTGCTCTTATCATTGGGGCGCAGAGTAGAAATGTTGTTGCCCGCGACGAACATCTCGTATTCTTCGCACTCCATCAATGATTTGAACTTCTTCAAAGGTTTTAGGTAGAGCATTTTAGGACTGCGTGACTTGCGCGCACTCTTCTTTGTCCTTCCTCTTCTGCCGGAGGCTCCTCCTGCGCCTCCGGGACTTCGGTTTCTGCAGGTTCAGCTTGGCCATACGGGAATGACCATTGGCCCTTGGGAATTTGCGCCACGCCAAAACGGGCCCAATAGGGTTCATAGCCATTGTTCGGCTCGGGCTTGTTACGCCGTCCGAACCGCAGACGTTGCATCGTTCGCAATTCGTCAGACCCGGGCGCAACAAACTTGACTGATGTGATCCGGAACCAGCCAAGGAAGGAACCTTGGCCCTTGGTGTTGTTACTCTGGTTCGGTCCCGCTTGTTGGTCTGAAACCAGACTTGCTGGCCCACAAAAGGGATTGGGCGGTTGAAGTTGCTGGCACCTTCCTCAATCCCAAGCGCTTGGCATCATCCTGAATGTTGTTAAAGTACCATGTTCGGGTAAACATCTCGTCAGCCAGCGAGATCAGAGGGTCGTCCTTGGTCTCTTGCACCAGTTCTTCCAACTTGCGCCGTGCCTCGGCCAGCTTACCGCGCGGAACGGTTCCGCGCGGCTGTCGCTCCAAAAGAGAAAGCTCCATGCGCTTGCGGGCTAGGCCCCAAAGCGCCTGCAGCGCAAGCGGGAGCAAGCTATGAGCAAAGGACTTGACCCAAAATTCACCCGATAATGCTTCGGCCAAAGGATCGTCCACCATCCGCATCAATCCTACATCGTCTCCGGCGACCCGAACCCAATGCCCGTCGCATCCACAGCGGCCGCATCGCAACCTTGAATCCCGCGCATGGGACGCCAGATGAAGTCCATGTTGGATCGACTGTTCTTGAATCCGTTCCACACCCGGCTCGCCGCTGCACTTTGTGCCAGTTTGAGCCCTGGCGGCGGCGCATTGACAAACAATGGTTGATGACCATGGTCCCACAGGTTGCAAAGCATCAGCAACGCAGGCTTCTTTTGTTCGATTCCCTCCTGGCGCACCCGCTGCCAAACGCGATACCGTTGCCGCATCTCCTCTGCCTCGGTCTCCAGTATCGCTTCAGGGGAAATTTGCACCCCATTCGCACTGGGTTGCTGCACCTGCTCCACTTCAGGAGGCGTGCCCTGATCCACTGAGTTGGCAGCGAGCTCATTGAGGGGTTGGATCTCCTCACGGTAGGGACGGTTGCGCTGCCACTCAGATTCGTGGGCCGCCTTCCAGGCAGCGATGAATTGATCCTCGGTTGTGTCCTCCCTGGCGGCCAGGAAGGCGAGACCATGCATCTGGGGTCCGCCGTTATCGGAACGCCCCAGCTCCAAGGCGAAGGCTGCAGTGCTCCATTCACCTCCATAATGTTCTGAAAAAAGACGAGGGTAGAGTGATTGGGGAACCGGGCCGGCGGAGCCGGTGGTTCCTTCTCCTTCTCCTTTCCCTTCTCCTTTTCCTTTTCTTTTTCCTTGTCCCTACTCTTCTTGTCCTTGCTTGCTCCGCGCTCCCGACCCATCTCGGCCGCCTTGGCCATGTTGGAGAGGTTATCAGCACGAGTTTCCTGGCGCTTCTTGAATGCATCCTTAAATTCGGCTACTTGCTCCGATGTGGGCACAGCGGGCCTGCGTTCGTGCCCTGCCATAAAACCAACTTCGCCCGTGGTGGGTGGGCCAAACGGCTGGCGAAAACTGGGCAGCCAACCCTCAAGCTCGCCGGCAGGCGGCGGTGTGGCGGAAGGGGGAGTGGCGGTGCGGTCGGGCAAGGGATCGAGACGACTGCGTGGGTCGCGGCGCAGGGAGGCAGCGCTCCCGCGGGCACGCAGAGCAGGCGGAACATACGACATGGCTCACGCAGACACACAGCGGGCCGCGTAGGCAAGACTCAGCGGACGCACCAACGCCGGAGCGATTGACAGAGTCGAGGGCTCGATCGAGGGGTCGACAGATGGTGGCCGCAAAGCTGCTGGCAGTGGCGGAGATTCAGCTGCGACCTTCAGCGTGATTGGACGTGGAGCTTGAAGCTTGAAGCTTCAACTTGAGGGTGTCAAGCTAGACCTGCTTCAAGTTACGCTTCACTTGAAGCTTGAAGCTTTGCAAAGCTGGCTCCAACTCCTCAGCTCTCTCTCCACACGCAGAGCAAATACCTCCAGCGGCTAAACCAGCCAAGC
Organism: Moniliella sp. 'wahieum'; assembly: GCA_003971905.1. Lineage (NCBI taxonomy): Eukaryota > Fungi > Basidiomycota > Moniliellomycetes > Moniliellales > Moniliellaceae > Moniliella > Moniliella sp. 'wahieum'. The sequence continues at coordinate 72,466 of RSEE01000119.1, read as the reverse complement.
GAATCTCGACTCCACTCTCACTCCACTCTTCAATGCTCTCAACTGCGCTTGGGTCTTTCTGTCTCTGTCTTTGTTCTTGCCCCCGTCCCCATCTCCCTCTCGTCTTCGTCTTCGTCTTCGTCCCAATCCCAGCCGCTATCAGCTATCAGCGCTTGGCGCCTCAGTCCTGCCCTCTTGACTCAGTCCGGCCTAATCGCGACTCCAGCGGTATGACCCACCCGCACCTGCATGGCCCAGCCGTGGCATGCCCTGGCCAGCAACTCACTACTCACACTGCCACCGTGCGGGCAATTGTGAAGAAGAAAGTGTGTGATTTAGATTTTGTTCTTCGCAGCACGCATTTATGACACCCTATGGCCTGCCCACACGCACCACACCTCAAGCGTCAAGCTTCAAGTGAGATAAACAGCAACCGATCCAGCTTCATGAGTAAGAGCAAAGTAGTGATTACATCGTACACGGTCGAGTCATGCATGCGGGGAGGTTGTGGGTAGCAGAGCAAGAGGTGGATGGGAGTAAAGGGGGGCGGGGCGAGGCAAGGCCAAAGGAGATGCCAGCCAACGGCACGCGCCCCATTTTGGCATTGGTATTTCAAAGGCGCTCTCCCAGTGTGGGCCGTGATACAGTTGGGGAGGCGATTGGTTCAGGCCTGGGCGAGCGTCTTAGGACGTGTCTTGCACCACACCCACCTCGGCAGGACGGAGAATACGCTCCTTGATTTTGTACCCGACCTTGGAGACGGACAGAACCGTACCCGGCTCCTTGCCCGGCACGGGCGCCTGGAAGAGCGCCTCGTGCTGGTTCGGGTCAAATGGCTCGCCGGTCGGGTCAAAGGAGGTGATGCCGTGCATCTTGAGCATGTCCAGGATGGCCTTTTGGGTCAGGGCCACGCCGGAGTACAGCTCGGCCACCGCCTTATGCGGGTCCTCCACGCCAGCATCAGCAGGGGCTTCGCGGAACGCCTCCGGAACACTCTTCAGCGCCAGCTGGAGAACGTCGAGCGACGAGGTCAGGTCCTTGGCCAGCTTCGTGATCCCATAATCAGAAGCCTTGGCTTTCCTCCTGGCTCCGGCGCTCGAGGTTCTGCATGTCAGCCTTGGTGTAGAGGACGGCCTTCTGCACATGCCAAATGGCCAACAGAGGCCGAGGGGTTAGTAAACACAACACGAGACGGCGAAGAGGGGAAATTCCACCAAGGCGGAACCAGGAACGGGACGCACCTCGAGGTCCTTGATCCGGCTCTCGCGCTCCTCCACGAGCTTGCGCAACTTGGCTACCTCTTCGTCGCCAGCGGTGGCAGCGTCGTTCTCAGCGGCCTTCTCGGTGGCATTGGCGGGTTGCTCGCTCTCGGCCTCGGCGGCACGGAGAGGGGAGGTGGCAAAGGAGCGCCATGCGGGCGCACGGGCCAGGGCAGGGGCAGGAGCAGAGGCCACGACGCGGGCCAGAGGCCGAGCGGCAGAAACGCTGCGCAGGACAGAGGGCGCAGCGAGGCGGAGGGCGGGGCGCAGGACAGCAGGCATGGCGGTGGGTTGTAGAAGAAAGAGAAGCGGTGCTTGTTTCGAGCCCAGAACGGGCGCTGAGAGACTGCATCTGATCGAAATTCCAAGAAGGCGCCGCCGTTGCACCGACCCTGCTTGTGCATCATCTTGGACCATGCGAGCATCAAGGTCAAGTTTCAAATTGCAAAGATCAAGCTCCAAGCTCCAAGCCTCAGGAACAACAGTGGGTCAAACGTTCAAATTCTCCGCCGCTCCCGCCTTGGTAACCCAGGGGATCCAGCGCCTCTCGACCAGTTAGTTATAGTTAGTTCCGTTTCCCCCTCTCGTCCTCAGAGCACCAACGAGCCAGGCTATGGGCATTCCAACATGCGTCGAGAGCTGATGAATTCAGATGGTATGCAGGGATGGCGGATCCCCGGAACCCAGTCATGGACAAGAGCAGGGCATAGCAGAAGCGCAAGAATGGCATGCAGGTGGTTAATGGACCAATTTTGCCTGGTCACGGGCCAATTTGAGCGCCGGGGCCAGGGAAGAGGTGGGGAGCGCGCGTTGCAAAAAGGGGCTGGTCAGCAACGTCGCGGCGTCAGGGCGAAGGGTTGGATCGACCTGCAAGCTGGAGCTGAGAAAGTTGCGAAGAGACAGCGACAGGCGCTCAGGGTGGCGGGTCAGACGTGGCGTGCCATGAGTGGCGATCAGGTAGAGCGCCTTGAGCGGATTCTCGTGCATGTACGGCGGCTCACCATCCACCATCTCGATGGTCAGGATGCCAAGCGACCAAATGTCCACCTTGGCTCCATACGCTTTGCGTGACACCACCTCGGGTGCCATCCAATACGGCGTGCCCACCATCGTAGTTCGTTCGCCACTCCCCTGCCCGAGCTTGGCACAGAACCCAAAGTCTGTCAACTTGATCCCCCCCGCGCGACAGCAAAACATTGTCCGATTTGATGTCCCGGTGGATTACTCCGTGCAGATGGAGGTGCTGCAAGCCGCGCAAGATTTCTTGGGCGACCGTAGCAATTTGCGCCTCGGAGAGGACAGCGTACGTGATCAGGTCGGTGAGGGGGCCGCCATCCATGTACTCCATCACCACCCACAGTTCCTCCAGCTCCTTGCTCGTGACGAGAAAGGCATCGATAAAGTTGACCAAATTTGGGTGCTGGCTTTCGCGCATGACGAGGATCTCATTGATAATCAAGTCCTGCTTGGGCTGGGTCGCAAGGTTCATCTGCTTGATCGCGACCAGTCGTGGGTGCGGGTGTAGGCGGTGTAGACGCCGCCCGATGCCCCCTGGCCAATCTTGCGGAAGGAGCGATAGATTTCTCGAGGATCGCCAGGCGAGCAATGCGCTGCAATTGCGCCACCACCTCTTCGTGCGACGGGCCAGCAGGGGCAGGGTTGCCCGCGCTACCGCCTGGTTGGGAACAGGGGGAAGCGGACCCTTTGGAGGAGGGGGCGGCGGTGGGGCAGGACGCACTTTGATCCCCTTGGGCACGCGTGGGGGAAGGCAGCGTAGGGTTCGTATTGGGGGGAGGAACTTTGGTCAGCACGGGCCGGGGGTTCCGTTCCGCGGGCGAGGGCGAAGACATCGGCACTACTGGGCTTTTGGTAGGCGATCCGCTTCTTGACCCAGGTCCGCCGCCACGGGCGGTCGAGAGCGGGGCAGGATCAGGTGCCTTCTTGGTCATAGCAGGAAGGGCGGATTGGTCTTCCATGCGGGCAGAGGATCCACCTCCATCGTTGGATAAGGCCGAGCCCAAGTCACCAAACGAGAGTGGGGCTGGCAGAGGCTTAGGACTGGGCTTGGACGGTTGAGATTCGACAGGCGAGCTCGTGGAGGGGGATATGGGAGAAGAAGGGAGGCTGGCAAGAGGATGGATGTAAGGTGGGGGGCGGAAGGTACGACAATGGGAGGAGGGTTTGGAACTGCAGCCGGAGTTGTTGGGACTACAGTTACAGTTGGCCGAGCCGGAGGGCCATTTGCTGCGCTTTCAGACCCAGTGGAAGCCGATTTGGTCACAAACGGGGCACGTCTGGGTGGGTATCACCCCCGGCCGGGCCGGGGGAAGTAGGGGAAGCAGAGAGGAAGGACGCCCGGGCAAGGAGCTTTGGAGCGAAGGGGAAGCCGCAGGTGAACGAGGAGTGTTGGTGGGAGGCACCTGGAGAGGAGACGTTGCATCCGCACTTCCATTCTCATTCACAGGGGGCAGAGGCCGAGTGCCCTGTTTTGGTCCTTCGACTGGTTTCGTAAGAGGTACTGGAGGGGTAGGATTCAACCGTGACGGAGGTAGGGGGGGAATGGACGGGCGCCAAGGGTGAGCGGGGTGGGCTTGGCCCAGTTTGTTCCACACGGGATCGGAGATGAGCGGGATGCCATCGACAATGGATTGATGGTCAGTATAGACGGCAACAATGGCACGCATTGTTTCAGGGTGCTCGGCCTGTTCGTGCTGAGAGATGCCCGAGTCATTCAGAAGGGCCTGCCACTCGGGAGGGGTGCCAGTGAGGAGGCCTGTGTTCGAATCGATGCCAACGTGGTGGACGTGCACGGGATGATAGGGTGTTGAGATGTCAGGGCGTCGACGAAGGGATTGGGCAAGGAGAAAGAGGGATGGATGGGGTGGAAAAAACATCTGCTCGCACGCGTCCGAACAAGCTGCATCAGTATCTACCACGCACTAAAGAGGACAACAAGGAAGGCACGCACTTCCACCCAACATTCCTCCCAGAACGGTCTTCAGGTTGCGTCCTTGGCTGCTGTTGCGCCTGTGGCGAGCCACGGGCGATTGGTGAGAGCGACTGGGGAGAAGGGAGGCGTACCCAACGTCGGCGCCTGCATGGTCCGGCGGGGCGTAAAGTAGTCTTCGGCCGCGGGGGGGGCGTAGGGACTGGAGGGAAGAGGGGAAACCATCCCACTTGCCGCTGACGGTCGCCGTGAACCGTAGCCAGGCCGAGCGGGAGGGTACACCGACGCTCAGATCCACCAGGCCGGGCGAGACGGCCCCAAGGCTGGCGGTAGAGGTGCGCCAGTCAGCGGGGACAGGTTTAGGGGTGCGTGTGGGGGGGCCTACGGTGGTGGGCATGGCGGTGGTGGCGGTGTGGACGGCAGCGGGGTGCGTGAGGGACGGCGTGGATGGCGGCGGGAGGCAGCCTGGTACCGGAGCCTCTCCATCACCAGTCGCCCGTCGCTGCTTTGTGGTCGTGGGAAGAAAGGACCAAGTGTGGACAAATCACACGTCACGCATCACGCGGCCCACAAGCCACGCGGTGGGGCTACGCAGGGCTGAAATTCCCCGTCCCACCTGCTGGCCCATCGGCAGTGAGTACAGTGGGCCACGCACTGACTCTCACGCCAACCCCCTGTCCATGCCATCCACATCCCCCCTCCATGCCATCTTCGCCGTCGCTGAACGTTAATAAACGTTGAATGTGGATCTGGACCAGGGATCAATATCAATACCCCCCAAGAATGAGAACAAGACGGATGATCGTGGCCACCGCCACCGCCACCCTTCCACCACATCCAACCTCCTGTCTCTCTTTTGTGATGCGGTTGATATCTACTACTCCCGCTCCCTTTGTTTGTCTTGTGTGCGCGATCGATCGACAAATCATATCAGTCTCTGCTATAGTCACTTGGACCGCCCTACCCGGCGGGTCCTTATAGTAGGCTGTTATAACACCCTCTTAACCTTTTAGTGCTCGTTGATAACGTCAACACGTTCAACGTTCAACGAACCCAAAGGGGGTTTCAGTCTATTTGCACTTTTTCCAAGCTCTCTTGGAAAAATATGAGATTGAGGGAATGGCCTTGAAGCTTGGGCAACACTGGTTGCTGCGGGAGGGTAGTGCTATATAGGGTTCACCTGCGCGGCCCTCAGGTTGTTTGGAGCAGGATGAAGCTTGAAGGATCGATGAAGCTCCTGGTGAAGCTCGCTTTTAGTCAGACGACTTCCGCTCGCAGAGGCTGAGCATCCCCTGTGCTCGCCCCATCCCTATTTTCCGTCTCCAGTCTCCTTTCCTTTAGACGTTCAAGCTTCAATAGGGCTTGAAGCTTGAGGGGAGGCTTGCGGCTCACAGCGTTGTCTCCACGCCTTGTATAAAGGTACGCCTCTGCTTCCTTTCTTGACCTGTTTTGCTCCTCGCAATGAGATGTTGCTTGAAGACTTGCGGCTCACCACTTCGCCTTCAAGCTTCAAGCTTCACGCCTTGTCCGAAGGCTGCATTGCAACGCTGATGCCGCAGAGTCCCCAGTGGTGCTCCCGAGTCGCACTAGTGACTAGAGATTCGTGACTTTGCAAGTGACTGAAAAGTGACGGTGACATGGTGACATCCCATGTGGGCACCAACTCTCTGCAAGCAGTGAATAATACGAGGAACGCAGCTGCGGTGGCGACCGCTTCTGCATTATTTCACAGCATCGCTTCTGGGCTGGTGCTGAGCTCAGCCTAAGCGCTCTGGCTGAGCCCCCATTGCCTTACGTCACCGGCCGCACTGCACAGCCCTGTGCGGCAACACGCAAGCGCTAAGTGCGGGGGCTTGGCTTGGCAAATACTCTCTCTCGTACCTGACCAGCCTGAGGCTCAGGCGTTCAGGCGCTCAGGCCTGACCGGGTCTGGGGCTGGAGGGGCCAGTAAGGCCCATGGCTCAGCCCTTGACTTGCCTCGTCGCCACCACCGTATCCCTCACAACCGCATGGGTCTCTTTTCCCACTCGAAGAAAAGCTCCGCCAGCGGGGCTCCGCCTGCCTACCAGCAACAGGCCTCTCCGGCCCCCTCTGCGCCTTCGGCCCAGCCGGGAGAGGACAAGCGCCCTCTCCCGCCCGGGTGGACCAAGCAGTTCAACACGCAGTACAACCGTTGGTTCTACGTCGACACGCGTGCCACCCCTCCTCGCTCCATCTGGGTGCACCCATTGGACGAACAAGCGCAGCAGGGCGGTCAAGGTCAAACCTATGCGCCTCCTCCTGGCCCGCCACCCAGCCACGGCGCACCTCAACGTCAGGCTCAGGGCTATGCGCCCCAAGGCTACGCACCGCAGGGCTATGCGCCGCAGGGGTACGCCCACCCGCAGCAGCAGTACCGCCCTCAGCAGCCTGTGATTGTGCAAGCGCAGCCGCCCAGGCGCCACGGGCTGTTTGGAGGCGGAGGCGGAGGCGGCATGGGCCCGATGGGGGGCCAGCGCTGGGTCTGGGCGGTGGGTTGCTCGGGGGTATGCTTTTGGAGAATGCGCTGGGTACGTTGGCTGTTCCGTCTGAGGTGGGATGCAGGATGCGGGGCACGCGACTGACTGACGAGGGCGGGCAGACGACCGGGAGGATGACGCGTACCAGCAAGGGTTTGACAATGGCCAGATGGACAACGGAGACTATGGGGGCGGCGACATGGACTTTGGCGGGGGCGACTGGTAGCAGGCGGCGTGAATGCACTGGACCTTGGGTTGGACGGAGGGATGGGTGGGGCGGGTGCGGAGCGAGGAGAGGCAGGGATGGGACGGGAGTGGGCCGTAGGTAGTGGGTAGTGGGTTCAACGTTAAACGAACGCTTACTAGTGCTCGTGGGTGCGCAGCCGGGCGCCAGCGGCGGGAGTTGCACCGATGTGAAGCGCGCGGTCAGGTGATCGGGGGGTGCAGACACGGGCGGCGCGCGCGGGTGAGGCGGGGCACGGGGGCAGTGCTGGGGCGAGCGCAGGGGGCGGCGGCGAGCAGAGTCGGAGTGCCCAGACGAGGGCTGGGTTGTGCAGCGTGTTTAGCGCGCCTAATTAATAAGACTGCCTCCGCTTGCTTCCTCTGCCATCTGCATCCGACCGACCGGCCACGCCCCCCCGTCTGGAAGCAGCCGCCGGGCCCCCGCCGCACCCCCCCCCTCCCCATCGCCTCCACCACCACCGCCCCCCCGCCCCGCTCGACGTTCCTTGCCCCCACCGTCCCCGCCCCCACTCCCCCCCCCCGGCCATGGCCGCAGCCGCCGCCCACTAAAGCGTACTGTGCACCGATGAACACATCGCCGCCGCAGATGCTTGCGCCGCCTGCTGCGCCCCATGCGCCCTCCACCCCCTCGTTACCACCCCCACCCTCCACCCGTCTCGATCGACGACTTTGAGCTGGTGCGCGTGCTTGGAAAGGGCTGTGCGGGCAAGGTATGTCCCCCAACCCCGTCCCGGCAGCGCCCAGCGGCCGCACCTGACGCCCGACTTGCTGACTTCTATTTGCACCCAGGTCTTGCTCGTACGCCAACGGAAAACTAACGATGTTTTCGCTCTCAAGGCCATTCAGAAGCGTCATGTTCTTGCGCACCAGGAACTGCACCATACCCTTACTGAGCAGGCTGTCTTAGCCCGCACCTCCTCCGCCTCTTCCAGCGGAGACCCGTGCCCGGGAACGGGCTTCCCTTCATTGTCAAGCTGTGGTACAGCTTCCACGATGCCCTCAACCTTTACCTTGTCATGGACTTTCACCCTGGGGGTGACCTGGCTACCCAGCTGGCTCGTTGGGGCCGTCTTGGCACCGATCGAGCTCGCTTCTACGCTGCTGAGATTGCAGAAGGTGTCGAGGCCCTGCATGGAGCTGGCATCATATACCGCGATCTCAAGCCAGAGAATGTGTTAATTGGCCAAGACGGCCATATTGTTTTGTCCGACTTTGGCCTGTCGAAAGAATTCCCTCGTGCTGGAGTGGAGGTTCGATCGCCGCACTGGTTGCTGCCTTCTGATACCAGTTCCAAGAGTCTGCAGGAGGAGAACAACAAGCTTCCCAAGGACAATTTGGCCGAGATGACGTCCACCTTCTGTGGCACAGCCGAGTACCTTGCCCCCGAGGTCATCTCCGGCCAGGCGTACAGTTACCAAGTGGATTGGTGGAGTTTTGGAACAATGCTGTATGAAATGCTGGCTGGGTACACTCCCTTTGCTGGGGAGAGCCACACTGAGATGTATGTGCGTGTGCTGCGGGAACCTCTCTCGTTCCCTGAGCCCACGTCGAGGGGGTACGACCCTACAGCGTGGGACCAGGATACCCGCGGCTTCCTCCGTGGCTTGCTGCAAAAGGACCCTGGCTTGCGCCTACAGGAGCCCAGACTGAAACGTCATCCGTACTTTGGCATGATTGAATGGGACCACATTCACTACCGCCGGTACATCCCTCCCTATGTCCCACACACGGATCCTTGCAATCAAGAGGACACGCGCAACTTTGACGAGTCTTTCCTTGGGCTCCGTCCCAACTTGGACTTTGACGAAGGCGAGTCGGATGATCCGGACACCGACGAAGTCTCTGATGAAACCCCCCAATCTCGCGCCCGCCGTCGGAGGGAAAAGGACGAAGCGACTGCGGAAAAGGAGCGTGTCCGTCTGTTGGACAAGTACCGACAAGCGGTTGCCGCAACAGGGGACAACCCAGAGGAGGTTAGCAGCTTATTTGAAGGTACAACTTCACTGCCTGCCCGGTCAGAACCTGGGTCAGACTTTCCTTTCGGACGAGTATCCGGGCCCGGATGCACATGGCGCGATGGACTTGGATGAGGAAGACCAGGACACGTGCTCCCGCCAGGGCCACTCTGATGAGGATGCACGCATGTCGGATGCGGGCATGCCCGAGAACAGAGCATGGATACCAGCGAAAGCATGGATCTTGTCCCTCGATTCCCTCGAGCAAGTCCAGTGGGAAAGAGATCTGTCGCAAGGCTCGAACGCTGAACCACCACACCCACAGTCACCAGTCATCGCTATCGTCTCCCTCTGCCCCCGCGCTCGTGGGGTTGCCCACGGTGCAAGAGCCCACACACGACCTTTCCGCTGGTACTTCTCATTCCCTGGAATGAAGGAGCAGGCATACACCCAAACCAGCATATGCCCAGGAAGCGTGAAGGCTCGCCTTGCTGCTTACGAGGCCGCTCAAAACCGCTCGTTGCAGTCGCATGCACCGTTGCCTCGTGGCCCGCTCCATGGGAGTCCAGTATACGGCTCGTCCTCAAACACCTCCATCTCCCTCCTACAGGAGGAAAGCAAGCACCGCCCGTCCTACTCCGCGGGCCACCACACCGGCTACTCGCACCAGCCGTGCCCGAGACTAGCCCGTCGCTGTCCAGTGGGGTGGTCGCTACCGACTTTGCTACAGCTTCGGTCCGGGATCATGGACCGGTCGACGCTTACCCTCCTCGTCCCTTACGCGCTCCACAGCTTCGGCTCTGATTGACAGAGAACAGAGTCATGCGGCAACGAGCGGGATGGCCTCAATTGCAGAACCCCTGCCATCGGCACCGTCTGGCCTGGCCTCCCCATGCCCACGCCCCCGCGGCGTCCCATCCCTCGCCTCAGGTATGCTCGACCCCTACTTCTGCTGGACCAGGTTCGTCTGGTGTGGCTCTTGCCGCTCCCGAACCATCCACCATTCAGCAAGACTCGTCGCCGCCTTCCAAACGCTCAACGGCTGATGTCCCGAGCATTGCATCAGAGCGTATGGATGATGGGGAGCCATCACTGGCGCCGCCCATGGTCAGCGCGATTGAGGACGAGGCCCCCACCCGCCCCCCCCCCGCCGTAGACACCACCATTCCCGCCCCAGTCTTGGATACCACGCCGTCTTACCCACCAAGCAGCCTTGAAAGGCATGCATCGACCATCGTCTCCTCCCAAAGTCGTCACAAACCCAATGCGCCCTCGGTCTCCTCGTCGCTCGCTCACCCCCGTTTGGGTTCCCGCCCCGGCTGGGACGACAGTCAAGATTGTGGAATCCTCTCGCCAGTCCTCTGGCGGACCTGAGCAAGTCTCGGCTTCCTCGCCGACCTCGCCTGTGCCGGCTTATGTACCGCTCGTCCACACTCCGCCCGAGTCCGCGCCCCGTCCCATCCCCTGTCGGTCAGGTGGTCCCTTGCCGAGGCCGCCGAGTTTGAAGAGTACCAAGCGTCAGCGCTGTTGGCTTATGCAGTACTGGAGGAGCTGGACCGCCAAGCCAATGCATCGGAAACCAGCCCAACCACCTCGGTGCCTGTGGCAGTCGATCCGCTGCCTACTTCTGCTTCCGTCCCCCCCACTTCTGCGCCAGTAGCCATTGGACCTCGACCTAGTGTCGGAACGGGATTGGACTCGTCAGCCAGCTTCTCGGGATGGACAAACGACCCCTTGATCTCGGACGTGGGTAACACGACTGCTACAACGGGAAATACAACGGCGATCACTACCTCACCTCCTGCATGCCCCATCATGCCTCTCATTCCCGGCCCACAAGCCCCACGAGCAAACCCCCTCCTACGCTTTCTACTTCCGGTTCGATCAAGCGTGCCTTCACTTTCCGCTGGCGTCCATCCTCGGGTCGGCACTCGCAGCAGGGGTCTATCTCTGAGGCAGGCCCCGTGGCGCCCACGGCACCCACTGCATCCGCCAGCTCGCCCATTGCTCCCACCACCCCGCTCATGCCCGACTCTGCTTCTCCCTCTCGACGCCTCCCCCTGCCGCCGAGGTGGCCCCTTTCCCTGCCTCCGATGTGGAGGAGGCACAGATACCCGAGTCCACGACTCTTCCCCCGTTCCAACCGGGACGGTTGGGGCGCAGCGTGTCGGCGCGCAAACCGACGGACATTGTTTCTTGCCGCTGCCGCCGCGCAAGCGAGTCTGGACAACCCGAATGTGGTGCCAAGTGCTACCTTTTCTCCGTCCCGCCGAGGCTCCCGCTCTCTTCACACCTCCATCCATTCCTCGCACCATAGTGCTCATCCTTCCTTCCCCTTGGACGAGGACGACGACTGGGACTTGTTGGACGATGTGGATGCGGATCTTTTGGCCGAAGGCGAGGGGAGAAAAACGGCGGTGGACGCCTGTCCACCTTGCCGCCGCGCGTGTACAGTTCGACCGCCCGCCGTCTGCGCAAATCCAGGCAAGCGCTGTATGCTGCCCACATTCGCGTTGTCAAACGGCCAAGAGACCCCGACATACCGGTTGCGCAAATCGGAACCAGCTGTGGTCCCGCCCGCGATTCAGGAGGAGGAGGAAGAGGGCGAGGCAGGGCATGGGGCTTTGACCTCCACGGCCCCGGCTCCGGCCCCGGCCCCGGCCGCGGAAGCAGGTAAGGAGGCGCCCCCTCTGGTCCTACCCCAAACGACCAAACGTCGTCGTCCGCCGTCCCACCACAGCTGCCACCGGCCCCGAGACGGCCACCCCGCCGCCCCCCCCCGGGCCCCGGTACGAAGCAAGCGTCTCCGTCCACCGCACCTTCCGCACGGCGTGACAAGTCGGGTCGCAAGCGTGCGTTGTACCGGTTTGGGAGAATGATCTCGCCTGCCTCGTTGGCCACCGTTTCTCCGTCTCGTCATGACAAGGCGATGGATAAGATTCCGGACAAGAAACAGGACAAGGACAAGGACAAGAACAAGAACAAGGACAAGGAGCAGATGAGGAAGGCGATACTAGGATGGATCCCGATCCCGTTCGTGCTTCCCAACCTTCCTCCTCCCCGCCGCCACCGTCGCCCGGGCCGGACCGCGGCTCAGCTCCGGCGGCGCCGCGGGGCAAAAAGATCCGCCGCTTTTCTCTGTGGGTGTGTACCCCAGCACGTTGTTCGGGACCGCGCTGACTAGTGACTCGTGATGCCTTGTGACATGTGACATGCGACCCAGGTTCCGTGCCCCACTTAACCACTAACCTCCTCCACTCCGACTCGCCCCCCTTGGATCCGTCCCCCTTGGATTCCTACTGGCCCTCACGTGCTAGCAATATCCGATTGGCACCCGTTCCAACTTGACTTGCTCCCGCGCCCTTACCCTTCACATTACCCTTCGCTTTACCCTTCGCTTTACCCTTCGCTTTACCCTCCGCTTTACCCTTCCGCCTCCCGCGCTTGATTTCCTTCTTCTTCTTCTTCTTCTTCTTCTTCTTCTTCTCTCTTCTTCTTCTTCTTCTTCTTTCCGCTCTTCTTCTTTGGCTTGTGCTTCCCCACTGTCTCGGGCCCTGCCTCGTCCAGACCCCACCTTCGTTTTCCGTATACCCGCTTTTTCCCATCTTGGACTCTCCCGACCCCACGCCTTGTGCGGGTGCAGTCGCGCCCCGCTCCGCGCCGCGGCCTGCGCCTGCCAAGTCTGGCACCCCACTCGTTTTTGACCGCACCCCTTCGTTGCCTGGGAGGCTGGCTGGGAAGCGTGAACCTGCGCCCCGACCCACTGCTCTTGCTGTTGGCTGCCGGCTGTTGGCTGTTGGCTGTTGGCTGTCTGCCCTTCCTTCCTTCCGCCTTGTCCTCACCCTAGTGGCTGGTCCCTTTTTTATTCTCGCTTCTTGTGCGGCGTTGTCTTCGTTTTCGTCTTCGTCTTTGTCCTGGTGATTCCATCTCGTTCGTGGCGTGTGGCGTGGGCACGGAGGTTTGCCTGGATGGATCAGCTGGGACAGGGGAGAGAGCGTGTGTGTCCATAGTTCTATCCTCGTGAGGCTGCTCGTGCAATTGAATGCGCCCCGCTGAGGTGGGGGTGCGCGCGAGACGAAGTGCGCCGGAGAAAGACGAAATGCGGGGCAGCGGCGGGGTTGAACGTACGTTGAACGTTGAACGTTGATGCATGATGGGTGAAGCAGATGGATGATGGATGACGGATGACGATGACGATCATATGGGGCACGTGACACGTGACAGTCACCTGTCATCGATCGACGTCACCACTCATCGATCGCATCCCAGACGCGGCGGCTGCGGTGCCGCGCTGGCGCTTGCAGCGGGAAGGCTGAGGCGCTTACGGTACGACGCAGGGCCCAAGGCGCAAGGCACACCCAAGGCGCAGGCACAAGGCGGGGTATTTTGGGCGGGGCGGCGGGGAGGGGAAGACAAGGCACAGTGCGCGCAAAGCGCCGCCTGCGCCGCCTCCCCACACGTCCCGGCCAGGCCTCTCCCAGCCAGCCCGCGCCAGCCGCACCGCACGCCGCCCACGCATCGCCCTTATACCGCTCTCCACCCCCCCCCGCGCCCACCACCCCCACCCCCACCGCGCCCATGCCACCCCCCTCGACGCACCCGCCCCAAGCAGCCCCTTCCTCTCCGCGCCCAGGACCCCTGGGCTGCTGCTCTGCCCCCCGAGCTGTCCGACATCATTGCCGCCGAACGCCGCCGCATTGATGCGCTCCAAACCGACTTGGAGCAGCATGTCGCCCAGCCGGATCGCGGTCGCTCCCAGTCAACAAGCACCCACCGCTCTGCCCGTTCCTCCTCCCCCCGATCCGGCCCCACCAGCTACTCTGCCAGTGACTCGAGCAGCGAGAGCGACTATGAGTCCATCGTGGCTGCCGACCCAGACGCGCAACTGCGTCTGCTGCAGACGCGCTTGGCGCACGCACAGCTCGAGCGCGGATCCGTGTCTGCCACACCGCGCAAGATTGACACGCCGCGCTACATGGCACTGGACATTGAGGCACGCAAACAAGGTGTGACGGAAAGCGAGATCATTTTGACTCCCGAGCAACGGCATTACCTCGTTCGTGCCCTGGTCAACATTCAGATGGCCGACGAAAGTGAGCAGATGTTCAAGGTGGGTGCCTTGACACGGTACGGGCCTCCCTTCAGTTCCCGCCGCCCTGAGATGCGCACCCTGCGCAACGAACTCGACAATGAGTATACCCGTGCTGGCCCGGCCAACCAGGGATTCAGCCAAGACCCTTTTTCCCGAGCCAAAAGTGACTTGGTGGAGCACACGGAGCGCATTCAAGATCCCATCCTGTTTGAACAGATGATGCACACCAGTCTGCTCACCATTCCCTTTCTGTGCGACCTGCCCGACCATTTCTGGCACTCGCGGGTGCAACCGTTTCTGGACGAGGTCGCGGTTCGCAGCTTGTCTTCCTCCCTCGAGGGAGCCCAGATGCCCCCCATTCGGTACATTCTCCTTCTTCTTGTTGGCCTTGTCGGGCACTACTTTGCACGTGGTGTGGGAGTACGCGGGAAGGGGGAGCTGGCAGGCCCCGGCCGAGGACCTCCTGCATCTGAAGCATGGGGGATGGGAAAAGCGTGGGGGGCGGAACGGTCAAGCGTGGCTTGGACCGACCGGCTCGGATCGACGCCAAGATGCAAGAAACAATCAACAACTTGTTCCTCCCTGGTTCGGACCTCAACAGTGAAGGCAGCCGGGAGAGGCAAGAACGGATTTACCACCAGTGGAAGCGGGCCGGCAGCACGTTCGTCAAATCAACGCGGACTTTCATGCGTTTTGGGAGCGCATCATTGAACAGCCAGCCGGGTTGAGGGATACGTGGCGCTACACAGCATTCCTACCATCTTTGAGCTTCCCGCCCGTTTCAGAGCGTGGCCGAGTTTCTCCGGGATACAACGGCTGGATGGTTGCGCAAGCTGCTGACCCAGGGTCCTCATGCTGATACCATCTTCCGCTTGATCAAAGGCGTCAATACGCTCTTCCCTTGGTGGGCAGCCAAACAAACGCTCAAGGTAGCGAATGCGCGCGTGATTATCCAAGGCTTTCTCACCATCCTTCTCGCCCGACCGGGGGGAGCCAAAAGTCTGATTCAGCGCATCGTTGGGTACGTCTTTCATCGCGAGATGAAAATTATCGATAAGGAGGGAATCAAGCCTTTGAGAGAGGCGATCCAAGAAGAAACGTTGGTGCAAAAGGTCTTGTCGTTTGTCAAGCACGCAGGACGTATGGAGCGAGTGAACATGACGGACAACACGCGCGACCAGGGCGACGACATTCTGACCACCATCCTTCTCACCTCCAACCACGGGCCCCAACTCAGCGAGCAGGAAGCGGATCATGTGCTGCAAATGCAGCGGGCCTTTGCGTTGTCCAAGTACCGTGGCCATCTGGAAGCCGCCTACCCCCCCACCTCGACCCGGTACAGTGAGCAAGCGCGCCAGGATGCCAACCAGGCCTTCCTTTCCACGCATCGGGCCCAACGGGATGGAAAGATTCCCAGCCTCAGCGCGATGGAGGCCCAAGATGCGTATCACTTTGCCTTGCTCAAACTTCTTCTCCGCGAAGCGTTTCTCAAACGGGACGCTCAAATGATTATCGACACGGTCGATGGCGCGTTGGTGCCAACGTTGATCAAAGAATTCCTTGAAGGCGTGCTCTACCCCATTGTCGATCTCGCTGCCAAGCACACCGACTTATCCGCTCATTTGGGCGACTTGCAGAAAGGTGTGGACGATCTCATCAAGGTCCGTCAAGGCAAAGATAACTGTGCGTTGCTCCCCCCTCCTTTAGATGGAACACTCTTTGTGTAGGAAGAAAAGCTGACATCCCTCTTCCTCTCTATATAGCCATCCATGCGTGGATCGCCCTGGCGACGCGGCACTACGACAAGATCTGGTACTTTGCCCACAAGATGGTCATGGTCGAAGGCATCTCATATCCCCTATTGACCTGGTGCCAACTGCAGTGCAACTTTATGGCCACCTCTACGTCGGACCCACTGCGCCCGAACCACAAAGATGCGCGTCGGTTCGAGGTGAACTGCGAGCGCCTCATTGCCCAGTCGGCCAAGACGCCCGAGTGGCGGAAATTGTGGAGGAGCTGGACGAGCTACAAAGCTGGGCGTTATGGGAAAAAGTGCGCGCGCAGCTGGTGGGAAGGAAGAACGTGCTGCTGGCGCATGACGATGCCAACCCTCCTGCGGGGCTAGGTCGGTCCTGTCTACCGTCTCGGGAGTTTGGCCAAGACGCAGCGGACACAGATTTGCTCATGGAGCGTTTGCTGGTTCAGTATGCCAAGCAACGTCGGCCCGCTGGGTCGGGCGCATTGGCAGCAGCGCACGCGGGCATTGCCCCGCCACCACGCGCATGGATACCGGCCGCTGCTCAACGAGGCGCGCGGAACCGAAGCCAAGGCCGACCCGGCTTATGGTTCACGATGCTCGATCCCTGTGGCCAACATTTGCTCGCAGAACCCGAGGTGAGCGATTTGCACTACACGCCCAACAAGGTCACTGCTCCACCGCCGCACATGCTCCATCTCCGCCGTCTCTTGCCGGCCTTTCGCTCGGCCATGCGCAAAGCCGTGCCGTTTTATTATCTGCACCCCGAACCAGAGCCCCGCTAGTCGCCCTACCGAACCCCGAGCCCAAGGCTAAGGCCGGTCAGGGTGAGCGCTGGAGGCACTGCCTCTCCTCTCGTTGGATCCTCGTAATCGATTGAATTTATATCGGTCGTTCCGACAGTTGTATCCCGTATGCAGGCAGAATGCCGGTTGGACCGAGCGGGGCTGAGTAATCATAGTGTTGGTGCTCACAATTTGCCTCTGTAGCGAGGCACTTTGACTTTGTCAGGCTAATTCGTCGTCGACGTACAGTGCTGTGCCGGCACACGTGGTGCAGAACGGTTATGAGTCCCCTTCCTCCCATGCAGCTCGAAGAACACAGGGTCGTCGGCACATGCACCGATTGAGGGCTCCGCCACTGCGGCAGGAGAATGTAAATAGGCCAATGGACATTCTGCGCGCGTGCAGTGCTCTCCGGCATGTGTATGGTTATACTTGTTCCGCCCTGTGGAGGGCGCTGGGTAGCTGTCCAGGCTCTATGGATCGACGATGATTCGATGGTCGATGAGGACGAGCGGAGGTAGGACCCATAAATTGGCGTGTGGTACTACTACTACTTTGCCCTTTGAAAAATGGGCTGTGCGGGGTGGATATGCTTGATCGCAAGATCAGATGAGATGATGAGTATGTCCCCAGATCGGGGTGTGCCCTAGGTTTGGAAGGGCTTTTTTTTGGGGGGGGGGGGGAGGAGAAAAGGCAAGTACAAAAGAAAAGGTGTGACAAGCCACCGTACGCCGGCCCAATCGACAAGGGTGCCAAACCAAGCGTAGAATCCAAGGACTGGTGTGAAGGTGTCAGTCGCCCGTATCCCGCGCAGCACGGCACCTCTTTCGTCTCAGAATCCGCTCCGGTTCGTCGGTGACGGAAGGGGCGAGAGCAAAGGCAGGGCCAACTGGGCCGGAGGCCGCGACGTGGCACGACGATTACAGTGGGGGTACGCTTCCGGTGCTTGCGGACCGCTGTGCCAGATGACGCGGTGGGGCGAAGCCGGCGTGCCAAACGGTACCCTCCACTCGCCAAAGGGGGTAGAGGAGGTGCCGGACGCCGCGCAGGCCTGGGGCCCCACCAAGGACGTCCGACGCAACGCCCGCCCTCCCGCCGGCACGGCGGCGGGGAAGGCAGTATAGCGACCGGCCTGGGGCGTGGTGGACAGGCGAGCGTCGGTCTCTGTCGCCGGCTCGGACGGCTCGGCGCGCGGGGTGGTGGCGTACATGCCCATGGCGTACGAGTGGCGGTGGCGCGGCGGCACAAAGTAGGCGAGGCAGGGCTGTCCAAGAGCACAGGCGGCGGTAAGGGCGCCTTGGAAGGACGACGGTTGTAGCGCATCTTGGTTGTTCCCATCAATGGTGGCCGTGGGGTGGCGAGGTCGACGAGCGAGGCAGGTAGGCCCAGCGGCGGTGGCTCCGGCACCACCGTCCGCCTCGCCCCAGCAAAGGGCGAAGGCGTGTCTGGCGTAGGCTCCGATTCCGACTCGGTCAGGGTCGAGGGCGAGTCGCGCCGCTCTTCCGACGCCCAGCTGTGCGCCGAGCAAGGCGATACCGACGCACGCCGCAAATGAGAATGAGAAGGAATGAGAATTGGAATGAGAATGGGAATGAGAAAGCGAAAGTCGGCCCAGCCCCGAGCAAGGCGCCAAGCTAGTCGGGGACGTGGGCAGCGTGCCGCCATCGGCCATGCGACACGAAGCGGAGCAGTACAGCTCCCGGCCTGGCACTAGCTGAGAACAGACGGTACACAGATTATCCTCGAGCCAGTCCAGGTCCGCCTGCGCCTTCATCAACTCCTCATGAACCTCTGCACTGGAGCGACGCGGCTTGCGCACCGGCCGGCCCGATCCAGGCGGCCGCTTCTTGGTCTTCTTGGGCGCGGCAGAAGCTGCGCTGGCGTCCGTAGCATCGGCTCCGGCCGGGGGCACCTTTGACCCCGGCGGCGGTCGCGGCAGCTGAGGCTGGCTGGGAGTAACGTCATGCGAAGGCACTGGAGTGGCCTTGTCGTCCGAGGTGGGCGAGGCGAATGGCCGAGTGGCCACTCGGACCATGGCAAGGAGGAAGCGTGGTAGAGAAGAAGGAAGGGGCGCTTGTGGGTGATTGGCTCGACGGGGCGAAGATGGGTTAGGAACGTGGCACCCACCAGCGCAGCCACAGGCGATCCAACTTCAAGCACAGCAGGTGGGGGGAAGAAGGAGGTGATAGGTGATAGAACGACTGAATCCTGCAGGTGACTTGTTCGGGTCACTCGGCGGTAGCGCTCAGCGCGTCAGCACGGGTCTGAAATGTGGCACGCAGTACGATGACGTTAATGACGGGAAGCTCGTCTTGGAGGGTGGGGGGATACGGTGGTGGTGGTGGCGGTGGCGGTGGCGGCAAGAGCAAAGAGGAGATAGATGCGGGTGGATGGGTGGCGGTGGTATATATTGGGGACACCTGTTGCGGCGCATCTGATCTGCGAGCACGAGGGGGGGCAACGCAAAGAAAAAAAAGTTTTTGGTGCACCCTGTGCGGACTGAGCGAGACAGGGCAGTAGCTAGTAAAACTCGTCCTGCCTGCAAGGGAGGGTGGGGCAGGTGCAGGTCACTGGTTGCCACGCCAGATCACCGATCGTCTCTCTTTCCGGCGTATCCACCCATACAGGCGCCCTGCTGGTGCACCCTGCTGAGCCCCGGGCCGGGCCGGGCTGAACAAGGCTGGACAGCGGGACAGCACCGCAGGCCCAGCACAGCACCGCACAGCACAGGCCCCGTGCCCCCGTGTTGGTGCCGCCCGATCGCAGCCGGGGGGCGCAGCCACACACAGCAGCTCTGGGCACTTGGGTTGAGCCGGAGGGACTAGGAGGTACGGGGTACGCTTACGTACCTTCCAGGCAGGTCTGCCACTTGTGCCATTTTCCGATGTCGCTTCGGGGCAACCTGCTCGGGCACACCAGGGTCCTCCGCGTCTCCCCTGCGCATGGCGCCAGTGCGTCTGCCTGCTGCGGACCAGCGCCGGCTAGAGCGAACCCAACACCAGCTGGGCCAAGGCCAGGCCAGGCCACACCAGGCCAGACCCAGCAGGCCCCCTCCGGCCCCCACCAAATGTCAGCTCAGGTACCACCGCACCCTGCCTGCTGGTGGATTCCTGGTACGACCGGCGGAACGCATATTATGTTTTGCGTAACGCGCGTAACGCGTACCACGTATGCCCCCAAGACCATATGTTGGCTACGCTGAGGCTCAGCAGGCTCAGCGACGCCAGCTCTCCATCGCAGAGAGCGGAAGCAGGCAGAAGAGGCGGAAGCGGCGCATATTCCAATAAGCAGCCAAGCGCACCACACGTGCGCCACACACGGAATACACCCCACACTCTTTGGGAAAGCGCATGCGCGGCCTGTGCGCCAAGCGTGCGCTCGTGTTGAAAAAAAAAAAAAAATCCCCGGCGCTTGGCCTGCGCACAGAGGCACACTCCATGATGCATGCATGATGTGTGGTGCGTGATGTGTTGCAGTTCCCGGATAATCTCGATACTCCAGTAGGTCTTAGATCGGAAATCCAGATGTGCCCACTCCGCTTTCATTCGGGAGGCATCGGAAAAAGCATCCTGCGTAGAACCATCACGCATCGCATTCATGCCACACCACCGCCTGCCGGAACCCCCTCGTCTGTGCAAAATACCCATCGACCACACACGCTCCCTCCATGCATCCTGCATCCGTCGGCCCCTGCCGTCTCCTCTTTGACAAGCCCCCCCCATAGATCTGCCCAGCCTGTCTCCGCCGCGCGTTTCTCCACAAACGCGCACGCCTAGCCAACTGCCAAACTCACATCTCACAGTGGCTACAAATATAGCTCTGACTAGTGACTGCTAGTAGCCAGCAAAGTGACTCGCCACGCTAGTGAGTGATCCGAAGTGATTACGGTTGATCAAGATAGCTGCTCTGCTTACTACTAGCTGAGGCGCTGAGAGTGTTGAGTCTCAGTACTGAGTATACTTGAGGACTGATTAATGATCTGCCCACCAGCCTTCAATGCAAGGGCCCGGGGGGTACTCTTCACGCGTACTCAGTACTCAGTCTGATCGATCTGAGTACTCACCGAGAACGCTGGTGGATGTGGATCTTCCGCCTCTCCTGTGGGTCGAAGAGCGAACGAACTCCAACAGAGATCGTGATGTGTCTCAAAGCCAGACTTACGTCTTCCATGCAATTTCATATGTCCACATCGAGTTCATGAGCGTTCAACTACAACAGCAGAAAAAAAGGAATTTGCTGTTAACGTTTAACATCCAAAGGGTAGTTGTATGGCCTTTCGTACTACATATACCAGGTGAAGCAATCTTACCGTTTGAAAGTGTGAGAGAGTGGTCAGATCTCCCTTCCGTCGCCTGAATAAAATGTAGGAGGGGGAGTAAGAGCGGGGGGAAGGGCAAATGCGCGCACAGGTCAGAAGACACATCTAAGGAGCTTTTGATTTTTTTGCTCATCTGATTGGTTGCTGTTTTCTCTGTTTCTATAGTAGTGTTACCCTGTAATCAACTGGACGCGAAATCAGATGTTGGTTCTGTTGTGGATCCCGAGCAAGAAGATATGTACAAACAATTGAATATGGAGACGCGGTGTTGGTCGCAGAGAAAAAAACACAGGAGGAGAGGGCGGTAAACGAAAAATGTTGATGCTTGTCGAGCGTACACCCCCCTGGTTCCACTTCATTGGCAGAGCTTAAGGCTGGGACAGGGGGAACGCTACGTCTAAACCTAACCGTTCATCTTGCGGGGGTTACTTGGGGGCGCCACCAGGGTCAAGGAACCAGGGGGATCGCCAGGATATCAGGACCCTCCGGCTCTCGCCATCCGGTCCCGTACCCTAGGTAGCGCGAGGTTATATATAGTCGCCACATGCAGGTGGTGTGAACCCAAGTTTGGGATAGGCCCTGTTCCCCTTGGTTTATGGTTCTTCTCTGTCTGTACTACAGCGATTCAACTGATCGCATTCTCATCCTCCCCATCCCTAAGGCATCTGGTCTTCTCTTCACGCGCGAGGGTAAGGTCCAGGTAAGACGACGCCGATGAGTATAGAAAGTCCGGTATTGTGCCAGGCAAAACAACTCCATACAAAGAAGGGATATGGTAGAGGGAAGAGGCTACTATATGCAACACACGGGGAATGAGACAAAGAGAAACGCATAATCGGCACCGAAGGATCAAAGAGGCAAAAGCGCGCCAGGAGGCGAACGCTAAGCTCAACAACGAGACAGAAAGCCAGAAGAAAGACGGAATACGGAAAGGTAGCAATCAATTGGAGCATCGTTTGATAGAAATGAGACACAGGAACTCAGAGAGCAGAACATATATAGCAGAGCCATCCGGGAAGATAACGAAAGTGTGACGATGACGGTTACACGTTTTCTATGAATATTAACGACATACCGAGATAGGGACGGAAATGATGAGTACTTGCTGGCAAATGACCAAGAAGACGAGCGAAGGAGATACGGAATAAGATGTACACTTAGATATGTTGGCTCCTTATACGCAAGCTCCGGGTATAATAATATCCCTTTTTATAGTTTAGAGAACACATTGATGTGGACGTACCTGAGGCATGCTTGCATCTGCACCCTTCTTCTGTTGATCACGGATACGGCTACCCCTGTCCTGGTAGGCATTACGTCATCTCATTTGCCGTCATGCCGTCAGGCATGCCTATGAGCCTAGACTCATAAGACGTCGCAAGGGAATGACGATGGTCGTGCCTATATTTTCCGTTGTAGTCATTGTACATCTATCTGGGTTCTCCCCTGCCTATCTCCTTCCGTTCCCCACACAGTACGAAATGGACAGTCAAGTTCCCACTTCCAAAGTCAGTTTTGCTTGCACCTTGCTAGACAAGCCACAGTGCCTCTCCAGTTAGTTTGCAGTGTGGCAGAGTACAAGGCCACCCCCTGTCGAGCGGGAGAACCACTCCCAGGCAGTAGCACGAAAGCCTAGTCGACCTCCCCCCCCCCGAGGAAATTGCTTATAACATTCCGGGCACTCGCTCCTCTGCTGGGGTTTTTCCGAGCTACCGATCCGATTTCCTTTCATACTCTTGCAATTCTTCTCCCGGCCTTCAACCTCTCCTCATTGCTACTTTTTTCCGCTAATATATCAGTGGTTTGATACACATTTTCTCTTGCATCTCTCTTCGCTGAACGTGGCATATCGAATAGCCACAGATGGTCGAGGAGGGTCTCCTTGATAAAATGGCCGAACGCAAGTGTAGTCGGTTTCATGGAGGATCCCGAACTTGAACCCGATTCACAGGGCAGGTTGGTTTCCCACATGGAGGACGGAAAACTCTTGGTTGTTGTTCGAACCGTACCGGACACTGTTGGCGCATTCGAACGGAGTTAGATAGAGGCAAAGTTAGGCCCACCCTGTGAATCGGGATGTCGGTTCTCGTGGCAAAAGTTTGCGGATGCGCCGGATCGGGAAAAACTCGTGTCGCGGTAGTCCGTGGTCCTAGAGAGTGTCTGTCATGAGAAGGCCACATCAGGGCAATTATAGAGGTCAAACAACAGTTCTTTTCACTGTGCCACTCAACTTCCGCAGCAATCCGTACAGAGGAAGCTGGATTCTGTGGATTTGGACGCTAATTAGATACCACATCGAATGGATTCCCGGGGATAACAAGGACGTCGGTCAGTTACAGTCTTTTATGAGCCCGAATGCTCTGGCTGTGAGCGCTGCGTGTCGTGCGCGGGCGTGGCCAGGAGGCCCGCTCGAAGGGGTTTGGGGGTACAATCCATTGGGGTCTAAAGGTCGACTCACGGCAGTTACTCACTAGGGCTGATTGGTGGGTCCGATGAGCGGAGCGAAGGACAAGGGGATAGGTCTCTCGGCGTATAGCAGATGCGGCTGCAAAAGTGTGGCAAGGGTGCTTTGAATCAGCTTGGGCGGCAGTAGCGTGTCTGAAGCCTTCGGGCTCAGAGACGGGAGGAGGCAGCGGAGGACACACATTGCTGGACTGGAGCTGGATGGGGACTGGGGGCGGCGTGCTGTAGGCGGGATCACACGCGGCTGAACTGAGCTGCACTTGGATTTGGGAACAGAGGGCTGAAGACGTGAGCTGGCGGAACAACCAAGAGAAGTTATCTGTACTGGATTGATCCATTGGCGAGAGGAGAGTAGGGGGGAACGCCAATGGACCGTGGGGGAAAACCACAAATCATTAATTGCTAACAGACAGGGACTAAAAGGGAAACAAAAACGCAATGGGGGAGGAACGGGGAGAACAGAGGAGAGAACAGGGGAGACGGTTCCGGCACGGGCAACCTAGAAAGGTAAGGTAAACGGGGCGTCGACTATCGTCGCGGAAAGGAAAATACCGACAATTGGGTGGCCCTGCCGTCCCCGGATAGGCCTCAACTGAGATCGGACATACGACCCCTTTGACCAGCCTGGGGACGTGGTTAGAAGGCGAACGGGCGCGTAGGCTCCGCCGGGTCAACCAGCCTGTCTTCGTCCGTGGCACTGCGCCTCGTCATGCATCACCCGGCCCCAGAAATGGATCTTTGTTGGTCTTGATGGTGATGAGACTCATCTCTCAGAGCAGGACTCGGGGTTTGGACCTAGGAATGAGAGGATGGAGCGGGAGTGTTGTCATGAAACGATACTAGCTAGACCTTTTGCTGCGCTGGAACTAATCTGCAGTCTTACTGGCATCATGCAATAAAGTCCATGTCATCGCGCTCGCGTGTCTTACTAAATAGTACTTTGCATGACCAAAACCCCGCTTCCCGTCTTCCTACATTCAAAACGTTTAAAGGATCACATGCAGGTCACAAGCTACTATTAATAGTAGTAGGTCAACGTACACTCTCACTCACACTGCAGCCAGGCACTCAGCTGGCCGTTGATTTCCCCCTTCGTGCTCGCATTATTCAGCTCCCGAGCGTCCTTCAGTCAGTGCAGGTCAGTAAATAGCCACGCGAGGAGGTCAACTTTTGGCTCCCCCACCGCATTCACGCCCGCTGTGCACATTCACACGTCCGTAAACGCGTAAACATAAGAACGGCGAACACGTTGAACATACGTCAAACGGTACGGGTGAACGTGCCGTGAATATTGAATACCGGTGAATATTGAATGCCCAGGGCCCTGTGAGTACTGAGTGTCTCTGAGCACTCAGGCTGAGCGCGCTGAGCACATACAGCAACCTCCAAGATGCACATGAAGCATTCCGATGTACACCAAGCAATCCGATATACATAGGGTAGACCACATGGCCCGGCGGGGTTGTAGTAA
The DNA here is from genome assembly GCA_003971905.1 of Moniliella sp. 'wahieum'. Lineage (NCBI taxonomy): Eukaryota > Fungi > Basidiomycota > Moniliellomycetes > Moniliellales > Moniliellaceae > Moniliella > Moniliella sp. 'wahieum'. The sequence goes on along the minus strand of RSEE01000119.1, from coordinate 47,700 downwards.
GAGATGTGGCAGTGCCCACCGCGGAATTCCGGTTGGAGAGCGACCGGGCAGCGGTGGCTATCGGGTATCGAATTGTATCAAGCAGGCTTACTAGATGGATCTGTGAGTGCAGCACAGGTTTCTACGCACGTACGTTATGCATTACGAACTGGGATATCCAATTAGGACGGTTAGGACGACGGGTGCCAACTAGTAAGGGAGAGAGAATGGTACCAGTTTACAACGCCGCCAAGAGACAACGAACGACAGAAAGATCTAATGGGTGGGCAGTAATGATAAATTACTCGGAAGCACGGTGTGTATAAGGCAAGGTCCTGTGTCAAAACGCAAGGCGTCCTGTCGGACAGGGCACCGACAAAAGCCTGCACGGCAGGCAAGCGTGGAGGCCGACTCGTTCAACAGAGGGCGAGCAAGGGGGGAAAGATGGTGCAGGGTGTGCAAATCGAGCAAGATAAAGATAGAAGATCCGTATTGGCGGAAAGGGGCAAAGGTTCACAGGTTCGAGGGGGTGAGGTTGGGTTGGTTCTTTCGTCCTCTGCCGGCCAGTAGTAGGTTTTGTAGAATTGCACCTATACGGGATGGGAAATTCGGATTGGTATAGCTGCGTAGCCAAGCCAACCTGGGCCCCCGACGCGGGACGCGACTTTGTCGCTGGGCCGCGCGGGGCCGCACAGGGTTGCACTAGGCGTGCACCGACCTCAGCGCCGGCAGCCGCTCTTCATCCCCACACCGACCCCAATCCATCTTCGTACGGCCCAAAAGTGCCGGCCAACTGTTGTTCCGACAGGGCGTCTTGTTGCAAAGCAGCAAGGACAAGCGCATGACGGTCTACTGATTCTTCTCTGCTCCACCGCCGCTGGCGAAGGCCCGGCAGAGACGCTGGAGCCTCCTCTCCGTACCTCCACGAGGGGGAAGGGAAAAGGTAGCTGCAGGCGGGAGGTAGGCAGAAAAGCGAGGCGGGGACTCAGCTTCGTGGCCCCATTCGGAAGGAGGCGGGATGCGCGGGTCAAAGGGCGAAGGATGGGGGGCCATTGCCGACGCAGCCTCGGGCACGGGCAACCTCGTCTCGTACCCCATCCTCGGGGACGCGTGCCAGACCGAGCTGGATCCCGACGCGAGTTTGTCCGCAATCCCAGCGACTGCCTCGGCAGTCAACGTGAACGAGTCACGAATCCCTCTCCGCCGCGGCAGCGGCTCCACCTTTTCCCGCAGCACAGGCATCGAAGCGGCATGGTATAGGCTCGGAGCGGCATAGGACATGGGGCGCGCAGAGGGCGCGGGCATGCGCCTAGACATGGATGAGTGCATGGGCGCAGCTGCTGGCCGCATCGCAGGCAGTTGAGCTCCAGGCCCTTGGTACCGGAACTGATGCAGCCAAGAGGGGATGTCTTCCTCCAACGCGGCCTGACTCGCCAGCGAGTCCTGCTGCAAGGAAGGCGATGGGAGAGGAGAGGGTAGGGGTGAATGTTGCGTGCTGGGCACAGAGAGGTGAAGCATGTTGGATTCCGACAGGCCGCCGGTGCGGGAAGAAAGGGGCGAGGGGATGGCCGTGCTTGGCTCGTAGACTCTCGGCGACAAGGAGGGGGTATCGGCGTTTGCGCCGGAGAAGTCTTGAGCGGAGCGGGAGCGCAGCGAGGGCATACGGCGGGGCAAAGGTTGCCCGACGAACGAGGACGTCGGAGCGGAGGCGGAGTCGAACCATAAGAGGGTTGCGGAGTGCTGGCTGCTTGGCGTGTGGCAGTGGCGGTGGCAGCAGAGGCTTCCTTGGTGTTGCCCATGCCTAGCGACGCTGACGTGCGCACACGCTGTCCCACACCACGAGGAAGAAGACGCGACCACAGACCGCCCTTGCCTTTGCTAGACATTCTCCTCGACGGTGACGACGATGGGGAACGAGGGCCGGGCGGCAGGCGGGGGAAGGGGCCGAATCGGATTCCCCGTGCGGCTTAGATGAGCTCTCGTGGATCTGACCCAGGTTAGGGACGTTTTCCTTGGCGGAACCCACGGGGCTGGCGGCAGGGGCAGGCTGGGAAGCACAACGGGTGAATTCGAGAGGGCAGTGGAGGAAAGCGAAGGTCCGCGAGATGAAACAGGGGACTTGGCTACTTGAGGCGAGGCGGGAGGTGCCCCCAACAGAGGCGCCAATGTCGCTGCCCACCCTTTGGCTGTTTCCACATCTTCAACACGGAACACAAATAGGTTTTCCTGCGCTGCTGCCGCTACGCTCCGCCCTGTATCAGCATCGGACCAGCGAACGGCACTAATACTGTCTGGCGGCGCGCCTTGCCGCCCTGCCGGGGGAGGGGCAAGCAGCTCGACTTGCCAAGCTCGTGTTCCCATCTCAGATGGGTCGGGCGTTGTGGCAGATCGCTTGGTGGAGCGGAGCCAGGGAGAAGCGGGGGTGCCACGGGTAGAGGGAAAGGAGGCAAGTGGCGTGCCGGGGGGGTGGGACGAGGTGGTGATGCTGGGCACAGTGCGGGTGCGGACGACGGTAAAGGCTGACAGGTCGACTTGAGCACTAGCGCTGGCCGGCGGCGGCAGGTGGATGGCGAGTGTGGTCGGGGTCGGCAGGGAGGCCCAGCCGGGCGTCCAGCTGGGCGCCGAGCTGGTTGGGTCGGGGGGCTGAGCCCACACAGCGCTGGGCAGAAGGGACATGGTGGTGAAGAGGGAGGGAGAGGTGGATGGGGATCAGGCCTCAGGAAGGAGGAGAGCAAGACACACGCAAAAGGCGGGCACGGCAGAAGGGCGGGCAACGGAGTGGGCGGGGCGGATATGCGGTGTCCCAATGTCTTCAATTGCTTTTCGCTCGGGGCGACCCGTGGGGTTTTGGAGTCTGCTGTGCCCCGCCCGCTCTTCGGGACCCTTCGGAGCAATCGCACGAAGAAGGAAAAAAATCGGGGCTGAAATCGATCAAACAATATATTTCGCCTGCGCTGGCTTGGCCGCGCCGCTCTCCCACGGACTGCGACGAGGGCGTGGCTGGGGGAGAAGTAAGGACTGAAATGTGAGCAGTCAGCGATCTCGATCAGGCTGGTCGCTGATTCAGGAAGAATGAAGCTAGCTTGAACATGAATATGAATGAGAGTGGGAGTCGGTGGGCAAGACCGGCGTCCTCGGCGTTCTGCGCAGAACCCACTCAGCCGCTCAGGCGCTCAGGTACGCCGAGGAGGATCATCGATCATCGGCCGCCGTTCCACCTGTGAGATCGTGAGAATGTCGGATCTGTGGTCTCGCTGCTGTGCTGGGCGTCCAACGCGCGGAGCGGCTGAGGCGCCAGCATAGTCACTATAGTCACGCGTCACGAGCCACTAGTCAGTACCCAGTACCACTCAGAGTACTCACGTACTCTCCGTACGCAGTGTCATTTAGTCATTACGCATTGGCGTGGCTACTCAGTACTCAACGTTCAACCAGCCGATAAAGCCTAAGGCCTACGGCCAAAAGGCCCTTACAGTACCTCTGGCTCAGCTGAGCGCCCTCAATATATGAGTAGCTCTTGGCGGCACTTTGACCCGGTGGAAAAGACCAAAATGGTGGGGCGATTCCTGACATTATTAACATCGTTAATCCCGAATTTGATGGTCAGCGCGAACTCCATGACTGCATTGAGCATTTTATTAGCGCTTCCCTACTGAAGATGAGGCCGAGGCGAGGCGAGGCGAGGCATCGGAGTACTCGGCCCAAGTACGGGGCATTGAATAGAGCATGAATTGAGGCTTGAAGCTCAAAGCTGGAAGAAGAGCATAATGGAGGCTACGTAGGATGTGCGAATCCGCCAGCGCCACTCCAGCGTCGTGTAACAAACAAGCAAAAGTGACACAATGGCCACCAAAACAACCCAACGGAGCGCAAACACAGACTCTACGTACGAGGCACAGAGCACAATGCACATTTCTTCTGAGATCTGACGTACTACGTAGCCTGAACCGCCGAGTACGCCGGAATAGCCACTAGTCAGCTAGTGACTGACATGACGTCACGCGTGACATGCATAACATGCATGTGACCATGTGCCATGTGCCATGTGACATGTGACATGTGAGATCTGTGAGATCCGCTGCCGAAAGTGTACGTACTGATATCAGCCTTAAGGCCGTCCTTTGGCGTATCCAATCTATCTGCTTCTCCCTCTCCATCTCATACGACGTCTCCGATCTCCTGGCACATACAGGTCCCAGAACGAGTAAGGCCTAAGGCCTAAGGCCTAAGGTTACCGGTTACCGGTTACCGGTTAGGCCTAAGACAGATGCCCTCAATCACATGCACCCTCCACCAGCATGTTTGATGTGGACATCACCGGTCACTGGTCACCGGTCACCTCTCTAATCCAGCCCGGGATGCTTCCGTTGTGCTCCGTCGTATTGATACGCCCTTCTCTTTTTGCCTCCTCTGTACTTCTCCTTAGAACGTTCACTAGCACCACAGCAGTGGGGCCTGCGGCTCTGTGGCGCCACACTGGTATAGTGGCAGGGAGCTCGCCCAGGTTTGTGGGGTAGAATGCCGTAGAAGACGGTAGGTTGACTCACGGCAGTTTGGCGCTTGGGCTAGTTGGTGAATCCGAGCGGAGCTAGGGACGGGCAGAGGCCTTTAGGCATGAAGCCGAGGCGGCTGCACGTGCGGCAAGACTGTGTATGCACCCGTTTGGGCCGTGGTAAAACGTGTCTGTGAAGCCTCCAGGGCTAGGCGCTTAAGAATAGGGACGGGTAGAGGCAGTGGAGGACAAACACTGCCAGAACTGAGGCTGGACAGGGGCGGCTGTCAATGTGGCTGGAAGGGAACTCATGTGACAAGCCGTTGGTACGGGGAATCGAGTGAATGAAAGGTGGGGAAAAGGAACCCCACCAACCAGAGGTACAGGCTAGATCAAAAAGGGAAAACGGATACAATAGGGATGTAGAAAGCAAGACACGTCAGAAGAGGGGGTTAGTTGCCGCAGGTGCAACAGAGAAAAAGTAAGTGGTGACCGTGACCGGTGACCGTTAACGGGGGGTTCGCAAAGGTAAGGGAAACTGGCTGGCCGTATTTAGGCCAACCGACCTGGGCTTGGGCGGGGCGCGACTATTGTCGCGCGAATGCATAGCCCCTCGGGCCACCGTCCCTGATTTAACCAAAACCATCATCAAATTGGGCTGGACTTCGGAGCGAGCTCTATTACTGGCCATGTGCAGAGCAGGCAGACACTAGCTTGCATCAGAACATCTCAAATCCAACGCGGCCCGTAACATGCATAACAGGCGCATTCCTTCCAATATTCCTTTCTGGAGGGCAAGAAGATGCTCTAGCCTCTGTAGCTCATGCATCATGTACGATGAAATACCCATCTGTGGTGGACAAGTACATTTTTGTTGGCAATTGCGAATTTTCAGCTGTGCAAAGACCAGCAACTCTGTCTTTTGCAGAGACGAGGGTGAGCGCTGGGTGTACAAAGCCCGTTGCCATGTGCGCATGACGCGCCGATGTCCTTGACGGGCCCGAGGGTCTGATGCTGTGTGGCACTTAAAGCCAAGCCACTCCTGCGTGCGCGTGTCGTGTGTTCTTTTACGTCGCTCCGGAATCCTGTGTTTCTAGGGGAGGTTCCCTGTTATTGGGCCGTGTATGGTATTGTGCCTTGCGTACTCGTCGAACAAGTTGCCCGAAAGTGTAGAAGACCAGAGAGCAGGCAGGGATGGTGTATTGCATTGCACATTAGCTGCAGAGGGCTATAGAGAATACAAGGAGGACCACCACCGGGCCTACGGCCCGGTCAGCTGGGGCCGAAGCCCCAGCTGCCGTTCCCCCTTCGCCACCTTAGCCACCGTTCCACGCTGGAGAGGGAACATAATATCACCGATGCATGCGGGTGGGCTGGAATGTGGCACCGGTCAGGGAACGTGGCACCGGTCGCTGATGTAAAAGCGTGCAGATCGGGGGTTGCGCAATGAAATGGACGTGATTATCCTGCCCTCCAGGAAAAGGAATTGCAAGGAATGATTAATGAGATCTGAGAGCCGAAGGGTCCGGGTTGGCGACCGGCGCCACTACACCAGTGTAGCGCCACAGAAAGAAGAGAGACGATCGGATAATCGATAATCGATGATCGATGTTTGGTGACCGGTGACCGGTTGATTAGGAACAAGTCATGCGTGATGGTATTGACATGTGTCACATGTCAGCAGCCGGGCGGACGTTCTGTAGATCTCAGCGGGTTGAGTTGCTCAGTCAGGGCGACGTAACGCGTCCAGTATAAGTTGTAGGAAACGTCTCAAGGCCACTGCTCGTTGAAGCTGCCGCAGGCTAGGGAGCGATGATCCATGAGATCGAGGACGGACAAGGGTCATTATCATTCCATCATGCTGCGTAATAAGCAACACGTGCATCTGGGAGTGTCGATGGCGGCTGTTCGGCGTGGCTGCGACACTGGACAAGGGAACGGAGCGGAACGGAACAGAGCAGGATCGATTCCGAGTGATGGGAGTGATCGATGATCCGGGTGGCTTGTGCGCTCCTGTTGGCAGGCGTGTCCGTTTGAATTGAGTAGCCTTGGGCTGTGCTGTGTACATGCAGGGCAGATGGGTTGCAACCTGTTGCAACCATTAATCAGCCTGATCTGTCAGCTGTCAGCGCTCGCTCAGCGCTGGCCTTGGGGGCCAGTAGGGACCAGTAGGGCGAGTAGGGGCGAGTGCGGGTGAGAGCAGTGGCGTCGCACTGGGCCTTGGCGCGCTTTGCTGCGTCTTCGCTCTGCTTCTTCGCGCCAGGGCTGCCGAGACAGCAGCCCACGCGGTGTGCTGGCCCCTCAGCGCGCCAGTCTGGTTCTCTGCCCGCTTCCAAGTGCTGTCCCTGCGTGCCATGTAGTGCATGTGCCATGTGCCACCAGGTCCCTCGTTTCAAAATCGCCTGTCCGCCACCCGTCCCCAACCCCAACCCCAGCCGCCTCGCCCACCCACTGCCACCTCCCCATCCACCCCGCCCCTTCTCCATCCTCCGCCTCCGCCTCCCCCCCCCCCCCCCCCCGCCGCTACCACACCACCACCACAACCACCACCATCACTATCACCACCTCTGCCGGGGTTGGATATGTTTGACGTGCTTCTCTACCCTCAAGCACCCGTTCTCCAAACGCACAACCGCACTCGGTGTATCTTTGCGTACCCCTATCCCCGCGGCTGATCCATTCCCCCGCTCTGCTGTCTCTCCCAATGCCTCTTGCCGCTGCTGCCCTCACCCTCGACACCCCCTCCACCGCTCTGCCCCTCTGCCTGCTGCGAATCGCACATCGCCCGTGCCGGACCCCATCAAACCATCCCCCTCTTCCGCCTCGCCCTCTTCCCCGCACGACGCCAGTAGCACCCCCTCTACTGCGTCTGCCTCCAACCCCAACGCACCAAGCCCCGCCACCCAGCGCCCCCCCGTCCGCGTGTGACTCGTACTCGCCGTGGGTGCCTCACGTGCCGGGCTCGTAGGAAGAAGTGCGACGGGGAGAAGAGGATGTGCGTACTTCCGGTCACGTTACCCTTGCTGCCCTTGCTGACCCCCTCCCTTACCTCTGCACAGCAACGCGATCCCGTCACAGGCGGGTGTATGCGCTGTCGTCGCGCTGGCTTTGAGTGCCTAGGATTCCCTCCCCTCAAGCGTGCGCCCGGCTGCACTGCTCCCTCGGAGTACGAGGGTGCATCGGGCACGCTGTCGTCCCAGACCGCCGTGCCTCTGGCGCCATCACCTTTCCCGCCCTCCTCCATCCTGTGGGAAACAGTAGGGATAGCAGTGCTCGTCAGCGGCCTTACCGCGTCCTGACGTCCGCCGCCGCACGTCTACGCAGACCCCTTTCCATTCATCCTCAATGGCCATCCCAGCGCAGCGGGACCTGTCCTTAAGCCCCGCGGTGCAGGCCACTGCGGTACCCGCTCTGCCCTTGTCGATCTTGGCATGCCGACCCAGGCTCCGATCGCCATGGGCGGCGTTTGCCCAACTGTGGGCGACTGCCTCTTGTCGGGCCGTCCGATCTGTTGCAATTGCCTGTTGGCCATTCACCCGCTGCCCCCGCAGCTTGATGCACTTGCCACACCCACTGGCCCGGCGTTGACCGGTGGCCTGAACCCAGATGTGCTTCAGACGCCTGTACCTATGGATGTCGATTGAGCTTGAACCAGACTGTTAACTTGGCCGTGGGAAGCATGCCCCCTCCTCCTAGTACTACGCTGCCCTCCAGCACAGCTCCTGCCACCACGCAATTCGCCTCTTCCTCGCCGTTCCCCAGCTTTTCTGCTACGACTCCTAAGCCCAATGGACCGTCGCTGCATCCGCACCCGCTCTTCTCCCACCGACCTCCCTCAACGCCTGTCGCCCCATGCCATCCCTCCGGGCTTGCCTACGGCCGCCATGTCCAGCACGCCGTGGCCTAGCACCAAGGAAAGCATCCTAGGTTACTATGGAGCAGTGATCACGTGCTGGGTGGAAGGATGTCATCCTTCGCAGATTGGTCACAGCCGGCTGTTTGAGGACCTTGTTCGTTCTCTCTTTGCCCAGATCGACACCAAGGCCTATGTCCGTTTGTCGGTCGCAGCAGTGGCAGCATGTTACATTGCAGGCGACCAGTTGCGCTGGCCGGAGGATCTGAGCTTGATCCAACGCTGGAGCGCGGGCCTGCGACGCGATTCGCTCGAACTGTCCCGGCTCGATCCCTCGTCGGACCGGGACCGGGCGGAGCAACCGTCTGCGGCGCAAGAGGCAGGCGCAGGACACGATCCGTCGCTTCAATCCCAACAGACGCTCCACCGGCACCTCGATCGTCACCTGAGCAGCTATAGCTACCACCTGCGCCGCATGGCCGCCCAAGCGGTGGAGGAGGAAGTGAATGCGGTCCGCACCGGTCCCCCTACCCCTGGTCCCATCCAGAGGGCCTGATTGACCTGGATGTGGTGAAGCGGTACGACAGCCTGCTGCTCCTGGCTGCGATGAACCTGGCCATCTTTGATTGGGCCGAGGTGAGCCTGGATGCGCATTTTGCCAGCTTGGACGAAGCGCTGCGGATTGCCCATCTGGTCTTGGGCGGTAACCGACGTGTACGATGGTCGCAGTGCCACGGCGTCGAAACTCTGGGCCTGACGGTGCTCGTGTGGGCAGACACGTCGGCAGCCATCGCGCGCGGCACTCGCCCTTACTTTATCCTCGAGATCGACTCGCCCACAGCCTCTTGCGCCTCCAAACCCACCCGTCCCATGGCCAACCGTCCAGTACCACCTTGGTCGAGGAAGAAACGGCTCAGAACAGTTCCCGCTCTCGTACGTCCGCCTGACCCTTTCCCCTTTAGCTGTTCTCACCTCGTTCTTGTCTGCCCCGGATCCACTAACCACTGACCCCTGCGCAGGCCTTTCAACTGCCCCGACCTTCTGCTCAAGTGTCTCTCGGACATTGCCCATTTGCGCAACGAGTGCGACGCCACTGCCTCGCTCGGGGCGCCCGACTTGGACCCCCCAGACCCTTTCGGAGGCCGTGCAGGACGACGCGGAGGGTGCCTCGGACGAGGAGGAGCAAGGCGAGGAGGAAGAGGAGAGGCAGAAGAGAATAGGAGGAGGACGAAGCGAGCCTGGCCAGCTCGCCCAAGAAACGTGCGCCTACAGGCCGGGCTGCACGATGGCGATATGGGCGGGGAACTGCGGGACGTGAGAGGCGAAGCGTCGTTGGGCAAACACTTGCCTCCTCGTCTGCGCCACCGCGCCAAGCAGATCCAACGCACCCTCGCCTCGCGTACCATGCTCCGCCTCACCCGTGCCCAGTCGTATTACGGCTCGCCCGGGTGCGCTGAAATGGTACGCTTGGCCGCCCAGCTGCTGCTCTACCACACTGTCTTTCGTCTCGGCCCGCTCTTCCCGCTCGTGCGGCGCTGCGTGCGCCAAGTAGCGCACATCTGGACCCACTCGCAGTTCGAGTTGGGGCCCGAGCTGGAACTGAACCTTGGTCCGACCGCGCCTGGGCCCGAGACGAACCGAGACCGAGACCGACGCCGAGACGCAGCAGGCACAGACACCTTCGACGTGGCAGGGCGCGCGCGCGTACTGCGTCGCGGTCGGGTGCGGCAACTACCTCTTCCCGCTGTTCATGGCGGCCTCGGCGGCGCTCACCGCCGCGGAGCGCAGCACGTTCCGCGACGCGTTGAGTGATTGGTCACAAGGAGGCGCTGCCGCGTCGACGCGCGAGGCGGTGGGCAAGGCCTGGACCGCCGCCCGCGGGATACTTTGTTCATCCTCTTGCATCTTGTCCCGCGCATCAGGCTAAGGTCGGGTTCTTTAGCGCCCCCGGCGCAGCGCCGAGGGAGGTGTAAGTGAGGTGTGATATGTCAGGGTACTATGCATGATATATGATAATCGATGAGGCTCCCTCTCTCTCGCCCCCCGTGGCATGCGCCCTGGGCTGCGACGTAGCCGACTTTAGCCGACGGGGATGCGATGGACCCAGTCGTCGGCCCACGTAGCGAAGCGGCAGGCGACCTGAGAATGTGGGCTCCACCGCGTCACGTGGGCGGAACCGGCGGAAACGCGTGCGCGTGAGCCCGAGTGACGCTGACGCGCTGGCGGGTGGCTGTGGTGACTAGCTTGACTAGTGCCGAGTGACGTGGACGGGCGAGTGTTGGCGGTGGGAGGCAGAGGCAAGGGAGCGGGAGCGCAGCTCGCCTAGCGCTGGGTGGGTGGTTGGTGTGGTGCACCCGGGGGGACGGCATCCTCAACCACTAACCACACCGCCCCATGCAAAATCCGTATGCGCCGCGCGGCCCGCCGCCGCTGCGCCACCCCGTGCCCACCCACCCGCCCCGCAAGCCCACCCTGCCCGTCACGCCCCCCCCCACCGCCAGCACCAGCTCCCGCACCTCTGCCTCTGCCTCTGACCTTGGCGCACGCCGTGCCCCTCCCTCCAACCCACACGCCCCGCCCCCGCCCCGACCCATGCTCACGCTCACGCCCCAACAGGAGGGTACGCACGCTATGCCTCGCCCCCGCTGCAGACGCCCTATTATGGCGGCGCATCCACCGCCGCTGCCTCGGCCGCTCGCTCCTTTGCTCGTCCAGGTCCGGGCGCGCGTACTATGCCACCGTGACAGGCACCGGTACCGCCGACCTGCCCGCGGCCGCAATGGGCACGGGAATGGGCACGGGAATGGGCACGGGAATGGGCACGGTGGAGAGCCAGGGCCAGGAGGGCGCGATGGGAATGATGCAGCCCATGATGGAGCCGGGAAGGATGGGCAGTGGCATGGGTCTCAGCCACCCGGCGGGACGATGGATGGAGCTGGCTCGGGCGCTCCGGGCCGCCCCACCAGGCTGACAGCTTCACTTGGTCCGCGTTCCCCGCCGGCGCAATGCAGGGCATGGGTATGGGCATGGACATGGGCATGGACCCCACCGCCCAAATGGGTATGCAGATCGGCGCGCAGTTCGTCGCAGCCGGGGGCAGTTACATGCAAAAAACGTATGTTGCACGGTGGGATCCGGGACGGCGTCTCGCTTCAGCCTCAGAAAGCTGGTTGAAGGCGGCACGGGGGAGCGAATTGCTAACTCTTACGGATGCAGGTCCAACAGTGGAGTCGGTTCCTGTCCGGCCCGTCGCTCAAGTTGGCGTTCAACGTGTCGAACAGCTATGTGATTCATAAACTGCGCCTGGTGCTCTTCCCCTGGCTGCACAAGCCCTGGTCCCGCACCCATCGGCATACCGGCCCCAGCGCCATGTACGGCGGTGGCATGCCGGACGCCTCGGGGCCCAAGACCGTCGCCGAAGGCTTCTCTCCCCCACGGGAGGACGTGAATTGTCCTGACCTGTACATCCCCAGTACGTTGTGTGGTGGTTGTGGTGGTGGGACACGGAACAAGGGTGGAACTGACGGATTTGCCTCGGGCAGGTATGGCGCTGGTGACGTACATGTTGCTGGTGGCGATGATCCATGGGTTTCAATTGCGCTTCAATCCGCAGCTACTGGGCATCACGGCGTCGCGCGCACTGGGCATCACCTGGCCGAGGTATTTGTCGTGCGGCTGGGATGTTACTTGCTCAACGTGCAGAACGAGACGACGCTGGTGGACCTAGTGGCGTTTAGCGGGTACAAGTTTGTCGGCTCGCTGGTCAGCTTGTTGGTCGGGGTGCTGAACCCGGGCGCACTGGTGTACTGGTCCCTGTGGCTCTACACAACCGCCGCCAACGCCTTCTTTACCCTCCGCTCGCTCCGCTACGTCCTCCTCCCCGACCCTTCCTCCGCCAGCAGCGGCACCATCACCCTCTCCCAGCGATCCAAGCGCATCCAGTTCTTGTTTGGCATCGCGCTGCTCCAGCTGCCGCTGTGCTTGGCCCTGGTCGCAGGCATCTTCAAAACCCCGTGAGACTCACACGCCCACGCCGCCGCAGCGCAGCAGCAAGCAGCTGCACGCTATGGCGATGGCATTGCATTCATCATTCATCCCTGTGCCCTCCTGCCTCCCCATCGATTGGACCCGGCTTGGAGGGGGGGCTCACGCGCGCATGACGGACTTGAACTTGAAGCTTGAAGCTACAGCTTATAGCTTGAGCGCTTGGTCCCGGAGGCGGCGTGCACGTGATGCCTCGTGTTGCATTGTGACCTGTGACCTGTGACATGTGACGTGCATGTGACAGTCATGGGTGATGTGTGGTCGACGCGTCTGCTGTTGGGCTGGTTGGCGTCGCCGCTGCACCGCACTGCGAAGGCAGGCCAGCCCGTAGACACCGGCAGACAGCGTAGACACTGGTGGCCAGCGTGCAGACTCCACCCCCGACACATGCCTGCCGTCCACGCTGCTGTTGGGACTCCCCCTGTGCAGGCGTGGCGCCAGGGTCGTGGGGCGGGGGACGTGTGACCACATGCGACCGCTGACCACCCGCCACGGCCGGCGGGCGGACGGCCACTACCCGGGACGCGTGAGATGTGTGCCCGAGTGCAGTTAGGCCGTAGGGTTCTTACTTTGTGCTGGCTGCTGGGCTGCTCGTTCCTAGCGGCCAGCGGCCACTGGTGCCGTGCGGGGCGACGCGAAACGCTGGGTTTTATTGGTTCCCAGCACCCCCTTTGTCTCGGCCGAGGTGGACTTGGCATGAACATTCTACAGCCCATTCGCCGAAACTACATCCCCCCCCAGCCGCCTCCCCAACTACTCCCCAACCACCTCCCCCGCCCCCCCTCGTTATGCTGCTCTCCTTGGCTGTGCTGGCCGCAGCGCTCCCGGCGCTGGCGGGGACGCCCATGTCGTTTGAGGTGCTGACCAAGGATTCGCTTGCCTCGGCCATGATGCTTGGCCTCGTCGACAACAACCCGCCTTTGTTCTCGATAAGGTCGAGGGCAACCCCACCAAGCTCGGTTCTGGCAAGCCCGTCTGGGGTTCCCTCGTCGACCTCACCGACGGCTCCGTGCGCCCGATCGACGTGGAGACCAATGCGTTCTGTGCCGGCGGTGGCACCTTGCCCAACGGCACCTGGGCCGTCTTTGGCGGCAACCAAGCCGTCAAGTACGGCAACGTCGCGCTCACCGACAGCTTCAACCCGTACCAGTCCAAGGACGGTCGCAAGGCCGTCCGTCTGCTTGACATCCTTAATCTCCAGCCTAGCGGATACAACTGGGATGACGACGGCCACTTGCAGATGAACTCCAATCGCTGGTACCCCACCGTCGAGAGCTTGGCCACGGGCGAACTGGTCATCATGGGCGGCTCCACATCTGGCGGATACATCAACCGCAACACGCCCAACACCGATCCCACTTTCGCCACCGCTACCGGTGGTGGTTCCATCACCAACCTCGACATGGGCGGCGCCAACCCCACCTACGAGTACTTCCCCAACCGCACCAACATTACCGCACACGGATCCTACGCCTGCAAATGTCCAAGTTCATGACGACCACCAGCGGTCTTAACATGTACCCCCATATGTTCCTTATGCCCAGTGGCAAGATCTTTATGAACGCCAATGTCTCCAACGTCCTCTGGGACCACAATCGAAACGTCGAGACTGCCTTGCCCGACACGCCTGGCGGCGTGATCCGTGTCTACCCGCCTCTGCTGCGACGGCGATGAAGCCGCTTACGCCGGCCAACAAGTGGACTCCCGAGATCCTCTTTTGTGGCGGCATGGTCCTGCCTACCGACGACGATTGGGGTAACTATACTGCGCCCAACGTAAACATGTACCAGACCCCAACTTCCCGCTCTTGCGCCTCGATCCAGCCGGAGAATGCAGATGGGAGCATGGTGTCCAACCCTGCGTTTGTCCAGGAGGACGATCTTCCCGTCGGCAGGACCATGGGGCAGTTTGTCCACCTTCCCACGGGCCAGATGCTGATCGTGAATGGTGCCGAAAACGGCACGGCCGGGTACGGCAACACATCCTGGAACGTGATCAATCTCAATGGCCAGCAGGTTCACCTGGAAGGCATGTGTTCCGGTCCGACCTTGACACCGCTACTGTACGACCCGACGCAGCCCAAGGGCAAGCGTCTGACGGATGCCAACTTTGGCACGAGCGCCTATGCGCGCCTCTACCATTCCTCGGCCATTCTCGCCCCTGACGGCGCCGTGTTGATTGCCGGGAGCAATCCCCACAATGACGTCAATCAGCTCATGCCCCTCTCCTCCACACCGCAGGGGTACAACACGACCTATGTCGTGGAAAAATGGTACCCGGACTACTACTTTGCCCCGCGTCCGCAGCCCCAAGGGATTCCCGATACCATCCCCTTTGGTGGGAGTGCGTTCAATCTGACCCTGCCCGCATCGTCGATGGGCAAGGCGGCCAATGCGCTCGCCGCTAGCGCCAAGGTGATCATCATCCGCCCCGGCTTCTCCACCCATGCGATGAACATGGGCCAGCGCTCGGTCCAATTGCAACATACCTACCACGTTCAGGCTGACGGCAGCGTTGTGTTTACCGTCAACCCGCTCCCGCCCAACCCGAATCTGCTGACGGTGGGACCAGCGCTGCTGTTTGTCACGATTGGCGGCGTGCCGTCGCATGGGCAGTTTATTTCGATTGGCGAATCGATGAGCACCGTCGGTATGGCCCCTTGGACCCCCAAGCTCGGACCGGCTCTCAGCCCGCTCTACCCTGCCGTCAACCACTCGGACTTTGATGCGGTTCCCAGCAAGATCTACACGGGCACGGGCGCGGTCGATGGCGCCAAGGCCGGTATGGGTACTGCGTCCGGCACGTCGGGCTCCAGCCTCAGTTCCGGCGCCAAGATCGGTCTCGGCGTCGGGATCGCGGTGGGCGCGGTGGTGCTGGCGCTGGTGGGGCTGGGTGTATTTCTGTGCAAGCGGCGGCGCGCGGCCGGCGCATCCAAGGCAGGCTATTCGTATGCGGCCAACGCGTCCGAGTCAGGGTACTGGGACCAAACGCCCAGCGTCGATGGTGGCTTGCCCCTCCCCCACGGCGCCAACCAGTCCCAAACTACATTTGACTCGTACCACCTCAATCCGGTGTACTCGTCGCGCGAGGCGCTGGCCAGCCCAAGCTCCAGTAGGTCAGCATTGGGTGCTGGGATGGCAGATCGGTGCTGTCCCTATTATTCCCTCATCAGTCATGCAACGTCGTCGCCCCTCGTCCCCTTCTATTCGTTTCTGTTGTCTGCTTTGGCTTCTCAGCCGCCCCTTCCCCCCACGCCCCGTCTCTGTGCCCCGATACGTCCTATGCTCGTTGCGTGTATCTTGTGTGTAATCAGTCCGTCTTGGGCCAACCCGCCCGCATTCCATCCCCTGTCACTTGTGTCGTTCTGCTTTCTTCTGTCCCTTGTTTGGCTCCCTCGGCGCACACCGCGGGCGTGGGTCGCAAAAAAAAAACAGATTATAGTTGCGTATTGCATCGTCATCCATTATTGTCTCTCTTCCGCTTTCATCACCCATCGCCACCACCACCCCACCACCACCATCACACTGCCGCCATGTCAGGCATCTCCATCAACCTCAAGAAGCCCGCTGCACCATCCAAATCCAAATCCGGCGCTCCGCGCCCGCCCGTCCGCCCGGCGTTCGGAGCATTCGACGCTGCCACGAAGCCGATGGCGAAACCAATGGCGAACCCGATGGCCAAGCGGCGCTTGGCCCCCGTGTCTCGCGCCCGGCCATCTCGGCCCCCCGCTCCCGCGCCGACGTTGCCATCCAACAGGCCGCCTTGGCCGAGGACGCTGGCCTGTACGACTACGATGCGGCGCTGGACCGGATCGAGGGTGCGCGCGAACAAATCAAGGCGGCGGCACAACTCGAAAAGGAAGAACGTCAAGTACGTCCGCTCGTTCCTGCTCCTGCGCTGTGGTGAGACAAGATGGGCTGCCACTTGGTGCTTGGTGCTCGGTGCTTGGTGCTTGGTGCTCGGTGCTAACTCCCCTGCTGCTTCTGGTTTGGCTGGACTAGCCAAAGTACATGGCCTCGTTCTTGGAGAAGGCGGCGCTGCGCAAACGGGATCGCGAGATGGCCGAGTCGAAATTACTCCAACGTGAGCGGGCCAAGGAGGCAGAGGTGTACCCTGCCACCGAGGCGTTCGTCACTGATGCGTACAAGGCCCACCTGGCCCAGGTGCAAGAGGAAGAGGAGCGCGAGGCGCAGCAAGCCGCAGCGGCCAAGACAAGGGGACGCGCACAAGCCCCGAGCCACCACAGTGCCATGCTGCGTGCCCAGCAGGAACGTCACCAAGCCTTGCAATCCGCTGCGGACGCTCCCCTTGCCCCCGCGAGCCAGCCTTCTCGCTCCGAACGCTCCACGCTGCCCGTGGGAGTAGAGCGCAACGAGGATGGCGAGGTGGTGAGCGGGACCTCTTGTCGGCCGGACTGAATGTGTTGCGCTCCCAGTCTGCGAGAGGGGGACAGGGCAGCAGTCGTGCGCCGCTTGTCTCCACCCGCCCTGGCTCGGTCCCAAGGCCAGCAGGCGACGACCGACGTCGAAGGGAGCAACGCGCGCGTCAGTCGCGGTTGGTCGAGCAGCAGTTACTGGCACGAGCTGAAGCTGAGCAGAAGCGGAAGCCAAAGCGACTGCCACCCGAGCCGCAGGCCCGCTCTCGGGCACCTCCGTAACCGACGCAGAACGCGAGGCTCGCGCGCGCAAAGTCGAGGCCGCCCGGGCACGCGCGTTGGAACGTAAACGCAAGCGGGCTGAAGCTTCGGGCTGAGACAGGTGGTGCTGGATTGGCTACGGCTACGGTTACGACCTTCCAGGAAGGCGCGATGGTGATTGCATTTCAGATGGGGGGTTCCCCATCAACTCTTCCTTCGACTCTAACGTCTACCTGCCGCCACCCGCAGATGGATCTGAGTCTCAACCACCAACGACTGATCCTGCCTATAACCCTTGTGCTGTATTAGTCTCTCGATTAGACCTGCTTTCACCATCTGCCGCCACCCCAGGTTGGCGCTGCGCCTACCTACCTACCGATGCTATTGTCGGCTCACCCTGTGCCCCGGACCGGCTGGAACGCGGTCCCAACGAGGCATGCTCACTATCCTACCCACTTTACCACGTTCGGGACCGAGGACCGCCCCCAGTCTCAGTGGTTGGTACGACGCCACCTCCACTGGACTGTCTTGAGAATCCGACAACGGGACTGCTGGTGATCCGCGGCCGCGACAAAAAGAACCGGCACCATTACCGGTGCCAGACCGATGAGCACGAGACCCAGGCGGTCATCGATCATCCAGCAGCTCGACATCTTTGACGAGATAAAGCAGGAGGGGGGGCGAGGCTGCACAAAACGATGTGGGAGCGGGCAGGATTGGCCGTTCGTATCTAGCCGGTCAGTAGGCAGTGTCAACAGAGGAGGGTGGGAAGGCTCTATGGATAGTAATAAGGGATCTGGGCGCGAAGGCGGCGGGGGGGTGATCGATGAATAAACAGAGGTGGGGGAGGGACGTATACCAGCTGGCCAGATGATTATGGCAAACGGGGATGCAGCTGGTCACGCCACACATGGAGTGAGACGGAATGTCAACTTTCTGTTGCGTTCGTGGATGAGGCTGCAGCATGTGCGAGGGCCGTACGCAAGCTCACGATGCGGGCCTCGGATGATTGCCGATGCACTCGTCTTTAACGGGCGCTCGACTCGTGTGTTAGCGTGCGGCATTAAAAGGACACAGTGTGGTTGGGATCCACTTGATGCCGATCCTGTTGACGAGGGCAACGGAGCTGCATGAGACCTTGAAGCTGAGTGGAGAGGCTCTTGCCCTCCCTCCACCGCCGCCAATCGTCCGCAGCTGGAGACGCAAGCTGCAAGTGGCGTCCTCCTCGGCCATCCCTCTTCGTCCGACTCTCGGTCCGAGCAAAGTCCGTGCCAGCCGGAGCCAGCCGGAGCCAGTCGGCGCCCCCGGAACACGCCGGAACCAGCTGAGTGTGGATTGGCTGCGCGCACGAGCGGGCAGGGAGGCAGTGTGTGGCCCGAGGTGCGTCCCCCTGACCTGAGGCCCTGAGGCTTGGCCTGGCCTTTCCCACTCGCGCTATCACCAGCCCTCGCGCTACCATCCCCGCGGCCAGGCCCACTGCCACTACCACTGCCACTACCACACTCCCCCTACCACTGCCACCCCTACCCCTACTCTTTCTCCCCCACCTACTCCTCCATTCCCCCCACTTTACTGTCTAGACCACGATGGGAGTGCGTACCCTCTCCCCCTTGCTGCTCGTAGCGGGCCCCGGCGGCTGACTGACCTCGCCGGCGTGGTGCGCTGCGCCATTGTGCATTCCTGTTGGCAACAGCTGCTGGGCAAAGCCGTGCACCTCACCGTTGATGCCGCGCTGCTCTCGGTCGGCCTTGCGGGGTTGAAGCGCGCCTCGGGGCTGACGCCAGACGCAGCCCAGCTGCCGGAGGGAACGCCGCGCTCGCTGCTGGGCCAGTACCTAGCGGTGGGTGAGAGGGCGTTTGACCTGTCGCTGGTGTACGCGTCCAAGTCGGCCTTCTTTGTCCAGGGCTCGACGACGCACAAGAACTAGATAGACGCGAGGAGGAGGGGTCGAATCTATCCAGGCACAATCTTATCTCTCTGCGGTCTCCCCACCATCCTGCTAGGCCTTGGTACCTATAGCCGGACCAGCGATGTGCTGGCCGCGTGCTCCGCTGGCAACGTGCAATCGACAATCGACAAACGCTGATCCTGGCCATCCCAGTCACAAGTCACACGTGGCAGCTCCGCGTCAGCGCTCCGCCTGAGCTCTTGGGAAAGCAGGGCAAAACGCACGACCACGCGCTATCGCATCGGTGCAAGTTGGAACGGCTGCGACCACGTGTTGTCTGTCTTTAGTTTTCAAACGGCGGTTGCCAAACGCCTATATCCATCCCCCCGTTCCAGGCGAGCCCAGAAGAAGGCCGCAGCCACCCGGACTCCCACCACCCCCTCATCGCCCCTCTCCGCCTCTCCTCGTCGGCACGATGATGGTCCCCGTTGCCATCAGCAGCGTCTTCGCGGCGCTGTTTGCTGTATCAACGTACTTGCCCTGTTCGTTCCCCCCCCCCCTGTCCTCGCGGCGTGCATTGCCTAACCCTTAACCCTTCCTCCCAGATAATACCCACGTCAAGCTCCACGCCGTCACCGAGTCTAAGCCCTCGCTCAACCTCCACGAGTGCGCACTCATCAAGGCCCCTGGGCTCGCCTTCTGTGACGATGTGACGCTTCACGAGCCCTCAGGCATGGCCTACGTCACCTGCGACCCATCTCGGTTGTGGTACGACCCGATGCGTGGCACTTGGGAGTCGCCCCCTGCCTCGTTCCAAGACCAGGCCGGGGTATGGATGTGGGACACGCGCAGCGATGCCGGCCCGCAAAAACTCGATGTGCTCGACTGGCCCAGCAGGGAAGCTTCCACCCACTTGCGTTGGCCGTGAGCAACGCCGGATATCAACTGGGAGAACGCGACGAACCCAAGCAGCTTGACGCTGCTGCTTTCGTCGCAGCCCGAACCAGGAAAGGCTTCGGTGGTGGATGTGTTGGTTCACCAGCTTGAGCCCCAAGGTGCGCAGGAGGGCGACCTGGGCAGCTTGCCTCCTGTCCCGCGTGCCCCGCGCCCCACCTCCAGCACCACCTCCGTCTCGGACCCGAGCACTTTGTCCCCGAGGGGAGAAGAAGCCCTTGTCGCCCTACCGCCTCACTCTGTTCCGCGAACAATATTCGCCTCTCTTGCCGTCGCAGCACGCGCATGTGGCTGCACGTGCCGATGCACAGCTGGTCGCAGTGCCCTCTTTTCTCTTCTCTGCCCTGCCCGATCCCACCAGTTTCGACCCATCTGTATCGGGAACCAAGTTTGCCTCGGCTTCGTCCTACCTGGGCTTTGTCATGCGTCTTCTGCGCCCGGGCCGGTACGCGGCGCCGCGGAACGGGGTGTGGATGTACAATGCGCGCGCGGGTCTCACGGGCCTCATCCTGTCCTCCGTCCCTTCCTGGCCCGGATTTGCACCGACCGTACGTGCTTGGGACGGCGGCGGAGCCAAAGCCGGTTTCAACTCCACCGCCGGTATCCTCTTCACTCTTTCCACGGGCGCGGAGGAGGCAGCGGTTCACGAATGGGAACAGCACTGGGTGCGGGGGGTTGAGGCTGGCGTGGCGTGGGTAGCCGACCCTACCAGGGGTACAAGGATGCACTGGAGGGCATTCCGTCCGAAGAAGAAAGTGGCGTAGCGCCGCCGGCCCGTAAAGTGGCCACCTACTTGCCCACCTTTGTCAACTTTTGGTCGCGCCGCCCGGCGCGGCCGGCATCCGCACTGGGCATTGATGATCTCGGTCGGTTCTGGACTGCCGGCAGCAGTTCCTCTGTCGAGCTCGATGCGTGGGTGGACAGTCTACGCGCGCACCTGGCGCAGGGCACGCCCCTGGCCCCGCGCCGGGCACGGCGGTGGAACAGGTAA
Organism: Moniliella sp. 'wahieum'; assembly: GCA_003971905.1. Classification (NCBI taxonomy): domain Eukaryota; kingdom Fungi; phylum Basidiomycota; class Moniliellomycetes; order Moniliellales; family Moniliellaceae; genus Moniliella; species Moniliella sp. 'wahieum'. The sequence goes on along the minus strand of RSEE01000119.1, from coordinate 26,863 downwards.
CGTATGTCTGGCGTCTGGGCAACCAGGTGGCGCATCCGTGGGAGCAAGAACGAATGAAAGAGGTGCGAACTCGCGGTCTGCTCATCCCCAAGGAATATGCTCCCGCCTCCGTCTTCCGCTCCCGGCCTTCGTCCGACTGGAAACCACTCAGCATCGAGACGGCCACCGGACTTGAGATGGGATTCCTTCCCACCGCCCCGTCCAGCATCGCTGTCGACCGCAAGGCTGGCTATGTCTACATCACCGGCGCGTACGACGAGCGCGGCATGGCCCGCTGCCACATCCCGGCCGACTGGGCCGAACTGTAACGGTGCAGAGAGTTGGAGGGTCGTTATGTATATTCGCGCGCCCCACGATCCAACCCACCCGCCCGTCCGCATGGGCATGGGGAGCACATAGACAGGGCAAGGAGGAGCGGAGGCTGTTGGGAAGAAGGTAGCGCGGGGCACAGTAGATTCCCACCTGTCCCACTCGCAGGATGGGGTGATAGTAGCAATAGAGTAGTACGTGCTTCCCGATCGCCATCGCCTCGACCACGCAACTCGGTCCTGTCTTCCCATTGCGCCCATTGGCCGTGGTGGAGGCGGGGGCGGTGGGCGTGCGAGTGGGGCGTGGCGTGCTCGCGTGATGGCTGGGTCCTCCCAAGGCCCAATGGCCCTCCCAATCGGCCATGATCGATGATCGATGATCGATGATCTAGACAATCAGGCCACAGGCTGCTGGGAATCCGCGCTGGCCCAGCCAATCGGTGCAAACACACCCCTGTTGCACCGAAGGCCTGCCTGAAACAACTTTTTCTCGGTTTTGACCGCGCAGGCCAGCGTGGCCCGCCGTGGCTCTGGCAGCTGCAGCTCCCCACCTAGACACTCGGGGCCTACGCTTCAGGCCTCCAACCCACCCTTGCCCACCCTTCCCGCTCCTCCAGATGTGTCCTTTGAGTATGTGCCTGCCTCGCTGTCAGTTCTTCTTCTCCCCTGCTGACCCTGCCCTGCCCCTTCTCCATCCCCTTCCCAGTTGCGAGGGTTGCCACGACGTGCTCAAGAAGGGCAAGCTGGACCAGCACTACTGGCAACGCTGCGGCGCGCCGTTTACCTGCCTCGACTGCTCCAAACGCTTTGACAAGCCCGAGGAGTGGAAGCCGCACACTGTGTGACGAGAGATGAAAAGTACCAGCGGACGGATTACCGGGGTCCTGCCAAGCGCGGCAAGCCCAACAACAGCAACAGCAACAGCGCCGCGTCCGCAGCAGGCACCCGCCCAGCTTCCACCCCAGCCCCAGCCCCGGCGCAGGCCTCGACCAGCCCCAAGCGCAAACGCCAAGAGCCTGACGATCCCGCGTGAAGAAATCCAAGAAGAGCAAAGAGGAGTCGGCAAAGGAAAAGAAGGACAAGAAGGACAGGCTGAGAAGAAGGACAAGACCGAGAAGAAGGACAAGTCGAGAAGAAGGACAAGGCCGAGAAGAAGGACAAGTCCGAAAGAAGGTCAAGCGGACAAGGAGAAGAAAAGAAGGAAAAGAAAGAAAAGAAAGAGAAGAAGGAGGAGAAGGCGGAGAAGAAGGAGGAGAAGAAGGCGGGAAGGGGAGAAGAAGGGGAAGAAGGAGAAGAAGGAGAAGAAGAGGAGAGAGGAGAAGAAGGAGGAGAAGAAGGAGAAGAAGGAGAAGAAAGAGAGAAGGAAAGAAGGAAAGAAGGAGAAGAAGATCGAGCCTTGAGCACTTCCACCCCCATTGCCTCAATTTGTCCTTGCTCTTGCCCACCTGGGTACCTACATCTTGTGACCCCGCTTTACCCATCCCCTCCCTCTCCATATCTTATCTACGCCAGTCCTTTCATGCCACAAAAACATTCTTGCGTCACAGCATCTGCTGAAGCGTGTGGTAGTACACGTCTTCGTCTTTCTTGGAAAAGACACAGAAGATTACTTGTTTGAGCGGGCAGTGTTTCCAGTGTGTCGTCTACAGTCTTCAAGGCCACGTGTTGCGTCCTCGATCGGATATCCGTACACGCCTGGGGAGAGGTGAGTGAGCCCACGTCCCAGTAGGTAACACGATGAGAGACGTACCAGTGGAGATGGAGGGGAATGCGACGCTGGTCACCTGGCGTTGGCTGCAACGAGGAGACTGTTGCGGTAGGCATTCGCCAAGAGGTCTGGCACGTGGCTGGGTCATGGCTCATGTACACTGGCCCAACGGTGTGGATGACAAATTGGCTAGGCAAGTTGCGCCGGGGTGAGACGCGCCTCGCCGGTCGGACAACGTATGCCGCGCTGGTCGGGGGGGACTTTGAGGCACTCTTCAAACAACTTGCGCCGGCTGCACGGTGGATCGCGCCATCGACGCCCCCGCCACCCAGCATCCGCTCATTGGCCGCATTCACAATCGCACCCACAGCGAGCTTGGTAATGTCCCGCGGACCACGTACATACGATCGCCATGGCGCAGCGACCCACTCCCCGTGCTGAGCTGGCCAGCGGCCACGAGATCCGCCACGCTCTGGTGCGCATGGGTCGACATGCGGGCGGCAGACAAGGGGCAGGCCCGGCGGGTGGGTGCGCGCGGGAGGCAGGCGGCGGCGCAGAGGGGCCGGCAGGCGTTGCGAAGCAGCACCATTTGGCCTGTGCGTTGGCGCCGCCCCCCCCTTCCGGTTAAACATTACCTCTGCGCCAGCCCAGCTAAGCGGCGGTGCATGACGTCAGGATGACCTAATCGGGGCGTGAGGCCTGACTGGCTCCTGCCCTTGCCCTGCGTTTTGTAGGACGGGCGATGATTGATGATCGATGATCGGTGATCGACGCCCCCGGGCGGAATGGGCAACTCCGCTGCGGGTGGCGAACGCCTGGCCGCGGCCGTCGCCGGCGCTGCGTCTGCGCGGCCACGGTCATTGAACCCCCTGGCCATGTCAAGTGGAGCTGTTGCTGGTCCGATCAGCGGCCCGCAAGGCGTGCAGGCTGTGCCGCTGCCGGCGTCGGCGTCGCCCGATGTGGCGGCCAAGTACCGTGGGGCGGTGGTGGAGGACATGCAGCCTGGCCCGGCGGTGTGTGTGTTCCGCGACGCGACGATTGACCGTGCGTTGGTCGTGGCGCACGACCACGACTACAGCCAGCTGCCGCTCTGTCCAAGGAACGCAAGTTGCTCGGGTACGTGGATGTGGCCAAGTTGCAGCAGCGTCTGCGCTCCGGCCTCTCCCAGCCCACCGACCGCGTCGACGAGGCCATGATCAAGTTCCACGCGCCCTCCGCCGGCAAGACGTACCACATCATCCCCCGCAGACTGACCTGGCCGACTTGGAAGGTACGTGTGCACAGCTTGATGCTCCCCGGGTAGGAGGTGCTGACCTTGCGTGACTGGGTAGCTTTCCTCAAGACCCAGCCATTTGCCTTTGTCACCGATGCCGGGCGGGCGTTTGTGCTGGGTGTGGTGACGCGCGAGGACCTGGCCAAGTGGGTGGAACGGCGCAGTGGGGGAGGCAATTCGGTTTTGGAGGAAGGTGAAAACCGTTGTTTGCTCAGCGGGCGGAAGAAGAGGCACGCAAGAACCGGTCGGTGGCCGAGCTGGTGCCACCTTGGACGACTACATCCCGCTCATCCCCGACGAAGTCACCGACTTTTACCTCGAGCGCGCCGGGTTCGAGTGCGACGACTTGCGTCTCAAGCGCCTCATCTCCCTCGCCGCAGAAAAGTTCGTGTCGGACATTGCGGCGGATGCGTTCCACTATGCTCGCATCCGCTCCAATGCCGGCCCAGGCGCGCGGCCCAAGACCCAGGCCAACGCTCGCGATCGGACCCGCACCGTACTCACTATGGACGACTTGAGTGCCGCCCTGTCGGAATGGGGGGTCAATGCTCGTCGTGCCGAGTTCTTCCGTTAGCACTTCCAACCCCATGTTCCCCATTCCATTCCATTCCATTCCATCCATTCCTTTCCTCCCCTTTCCTTTCCTTGTTTCCTGCCATCTCGCCCAGCCGAGCTCAAACAAACGGAAATACCGCGGGCTATTGAGACTAGTGAGGAACTTTGCCCCCCTGGCATGGAAACCCGAGACGAGGCATGTAGTAGTGGGAAGGGAATTCGGTCATTGCGACAGCGATGTAGAAGGAGTGGGGGAGCGACAAGATACCGAAGGGGTGGACAAGCTGAGCGGGAAAGATTCCAAGAACCGGGGCACCAAATCCGTTGCCATGACCGTTCGGATTGCCTCTTGGATCTCAGAGAGAATACGTACCATCGTGCACAGTTGGCTCGGGGACAACGCGGGTACAGGGCTGAGGGCAGGACCTGGAACGGGGGAAGGAGCCGGCGGAGAGAGACAGGACTGGCGGCGCGCAGGCGCACTCGCATACTGCTTTTTCGTTCGAGCCCCTGAGCCGGAGGCGGCGCTGCCTCCGCTCCCACCCCGGCCGAGCTGACACTTGGGATGGACTGGATAAATAGGACCATCTTTTGACGCAGGTGCGAGGCCATGTTGATCTCTTGCAACGCAGTCTTTGGGATGTACTTGGCGTAAATCTCGAGCGCCTCGGCGGACAGTTGTGGTGGTGCAGCTGCACTTGAGTGGCGGCATCCGAGTGAGAGGAATGGTTGGACGAGCTAGCGTCGCGAGAGTCAAAGGAGGATTTGGAGACCGTTTGGGTGTGCCCAAAGTCCCCGGAACCACCTCTGTGATGCATCGTCGACTTTTCCTCTGCCTTACCAGCGGTGGCGGAGGAGATGGTGTGGTACCGCTTTCGCAGATGCTCAACGTCCAGCCAGAAACACAAGTTTTCCTCGGCCAATTGAGTGCGAAGAAAGTCACGGAAGAGGGGGAGGCGAGCAGGGTCGTCCAAGATCTGTTGGAGCTGTTTGTGGTGCGATTCCTGCATGTGCGCCTCCTTGGACACCAGCGCGTCGTAGGAAGAGGTCGAATTGGCTTCGCGTGCACCCTGGGCGGTGAATTGGTAGTAAGCGCTGGGATGGTTAAGGAAGGTGGTTAAGAATGTCTCGCCCCCGGGCAGGACGGTCTGAATGGTATGCTCACCGCCTGGCTCCTCACGATCATCCAAGCAAGCCGCCATTAACCCGATCTGGCAGAACTGCGCACACAGTTGGCAAGCCTCAAAGAGGGAATTGGCAGTGGAATGACTCAAGATCCAGCTGGTCGCATCCCAGCCGGAAAAACAGTCATCAAACGCCACCACCTCTTCTCCCAAACTCGCCTCCACATTTCGCCTTCGCACACCCCTCCCCATCCGAGCGTCGGTGGGGGTGGTGAGGCGGGCTCGGCGATTTGGCCTGTTGGGGGCCGCAAAGCGTTTGAACAGCGCAAGTAGCTCGGTATGGCTGGGACGCAACCCATCGTCAGCCTCTTTCCGAAAAAGAAAGCTAAGCTCCACCGTCTCGCGGGAATCAAACAGCGCCGCCAGTCGTTCGGCGCCAATCCCGTTTTGGGCAATGAAGCGCTGGATGACAGCAACACCTTTCGACGAGATGAGGTAGATCCCGCGCCCCTCCTGGATGGGGCCATGGTCAGAGGCGTCGGCGGCGCTGCGGATCAAGTGGGCTTCCAAGAAGGTCTGCAGCAGCTGGAGACTGACCGGACGCGCCAAGCAAAATGTTTTGGTCATCGTTACGATCTCGGTGCGGGTGGGGCTGCCGGGCTGGGGCCGACGCTCAGAGCGGCACAGCTGTAGCGACGCCAGATTCGCCAGCGCTTCGTCCGGGTGAAGGAGCAGGGGTAGGAGCGGAAGGCGCGCTTGTGCGTGCGCAGGTCCAACGACACGGCCAGCGTCGAGAAGAGCTCGTACAGATTCTGCGTGCCTGGTCAGTACGGTACGTGGGAAGCGCTGTGGCGGGGTGGGAGAGCAACGGCCGATGGCCGATGGCTGCCCCGCCTCGGATGGGGTGGGGGGGGGGGGCAGGAGCAGACGTACGGCACAAAAGAGCGCGCCGGTTGTTGGGGACGTCCGCAGCGTCTCGTTGTGCCGCTCGGCGGAAACGGAGGAGAAGGCAGTGGCCATGGCAGCGCGCAGGCCGGCCGACGCAGAGCGGAGCGGGTGTGCACTGACTTGGTCTCGTCCCGCCTGCGGGGTGAGGCGGAGGGCAACTACGGTTGGGCTCTGCAGCGACGCAGCGCTCAGTTGGGAGACAGCGGATGGCACTGGGGCAACCAGGGGGCAGACCACTGCCAGCTGCTCCATCCAAGCAGCCCACCCACGGGAGACCGGAGCAGCAAGCAAAAGCAAAAGCAAACCGGACACGACAGCCGCACCGCACTGGGCCTGGGCGGCGGCGGGGGGAGCGAAAGGTCATGTGTGCTCCACACGCCGCTCCACACCCACCCAGTCCGCCCGGCGTTGTGTGGCGCCGTTTTTGCGTCGTTTCAAGTTGAACGTTGAATGTTGCCATCTGTCCGCAGCCCCTCGCCCAGTGCACGAGTGGGGACGTGCTTGCACGCGGCTGCCTGCCACGGCCATCCATACACACCAGCAGATAAGATCGTCACTACATACATCCCAATCGCCATCGGCCTCCGCTGCCAGTCCCCAAGTCATCGATCATCGACCGTGGAGTCACTCGTCACGCGTCATTGAGATCATCTAGCCTCGACGTCGTCGGGCATCCTGTTATCTTTTCAAATGTTCCCCTTCCATCGATCATCGATCATCGATCATCCCCTCCCAGTTTCAAAACCATGCCCCCGTCTGCACCATCGATATCCGCCGGCAACCCAAGCCAATCCAATCAATGTCTTCCTGGTCTTCCAACGCCAAAGACACGGATTGCGCCGACGCATGCCACAGCCTCCATTGCATGTCCCATGCGCCACGTCACATGTCACACGTGACTCAGAGTACTGTGCCGAACAAACTGGATCAGATCTCGGATTAGTTACTCCAGGTTACCGGTTGCCGGTTACTGGTTACCTGTTCATGTTACCACAGTTGCCGGCCTTACCGGTTACCGGTTAGCCCGGTTAGCCCGAATTGTTTGTGTAACATGTCACTAGTGTCACATTTCATGTCACATGTCACTGATGATCAGTGTGATCCAGGTGTGGCTATAACTCATTCGCCTGCATTTATTACACGCTTAAAGCCACTACAACCGCTTACCGGTTACCGACGGTCGTCCAAGTGCAAGCGTGTTACGCGTTACGCCTGAGGCCCTTGAGACCTGACTTGACCGGTCTGACTAGCTGACTCGTCTTGCCTGTTATCGATTAGCGATTACCTTACCGATTACTTGTACATGTTACTAGTACTGTGGTTACTGGTTACAGGTTACCGGTTACGGGGGTTACCCCAGTTGCCGGTTACTAGTTACTTCCCGCCGGTTACACTTGTCACCATCACACACACATCCTCATAGTATACGGGCGCCGCTGAACGTTGAACGTCTGCTAGTATCGATTATCGATTATCTCGATTATCGACACCCTGGGTTCTGAGATAGATTGATCGTCTCAGATCTCAAACCGCAATCGCAGACATTGCATCAGATCGATCAGCGCCCGCATCGAAAATCGTCTTGGGATCTCACAAATGGACTCCGTACACTGTGTACTCAGTTGAGTCCCCACAGTACTCAGCTCCTGCAGTTCTCATGTGCACTCAGTTCCTCACAGTACTCACAACCCACACTTGTCAGAGTGCAGAACTCAGTCTGAGTTCTCAGTGCCACGTAAGGGCAGCAACGCACTCTCAGGTATACTCGATACTTGAGTACTCAGTACACTCACAGGCCTCAGCCCCCACTCAGGGCTGAACTCAGCGCTCATAACTAGTAACTAGTAACTCTTGTACTCGGCAACTCTCGGTCATCTCAGATCTCAGATGCCCATGCTTGTCCCGCCGCCTCTGCCCCAGCACCCCACAGCACCCCAGCGCGCCATTATGCATTACACAGCGCCTGCAATCATAAATGGCGTGCCCAGCCTGTCCACAGCTGCAGTGCATAGCAAGCTCCCATTCCGTCATCCGCCATCCGTCGTCTCCCCCCCCGCAACCCCGTTTAATCCTTAAATCATCGATCATCCCCCTGCCTCTTCGCCATCATCTCCCCACCATGCTTGCCGTCCAACTCCCCCCCCACCATCTCCGCCCCGTCCCCACTCCCGCCGCACCCAAGCTCGAGTTCAAGTCCGAAGAGAACCCCACCCTACACACTACCACCAAGGAGCCTGCCTCGTGGCCCCTACCACCCCCGATCTCCTCCGACCCAGTTTCCTCTTACCAGTCTCCGTCGTTGTCCCCCATTCTTCCTGTCACAGCTCTCTCCGACGAAGAGCCCACCACCCCTGCCGACGAAACTGCCATTTTCCCCATATCCACCATGGACTTGCCTGTCGACCCGCCGGAGCCGGCAACTGGCCCATCCGACATGTTCGCTGACTATTACGGAGCACAGACAACCTGGGCCTCTTCGAGTGAGCCCAGTGCCCATCATATCCTCCGCCCGGCCGACCCTGTCTCCCCAAGGACCACTTCTATTTTGCTCCTCCCCCGGCACTGCCGGATGAGGCCGCTCCTGGCAAACCCGATGGTGATCGCAAGATGAGGTTTGTATACAAGTTGCGCCGCATGGTTGAGGATCCGGCGTGTCAGGATACAATCGCTTGGAGTCGCAGGGGCACCAGCGTTATTATATCTGACGTGGAAGCATTTTGCTCAAGAGTGCTCGGCAAGCACTTTCTGCACAATAACTTTAGTTCTTTCGTTCGTCAACTCAACATGTACGTCATCCCTCCCCCTCCCCTGCGTTCGTTCCGATCTTGCTATTCCCGCCACTCACATACAGTTCATGGGCGGGCAGGTACGGCTTCTACAAGACCAACAAGTCCCATCGATCGGCGCGTACTGCGGGACAGCCGCAGCAGTGGGAGTTTAGCCATGCTTACTTTCTCCGTGACCGTCCCGATCTGCTTGACACGATTCGTCGGCGCACGTTGGACGTGGAAAGTGTGCGATCGGAAGCGACGCGTGACCTGCAAAACGGCGTGAACATCTCCTATGCTCATGTCCAAACTCAGATCACGCTCTCTCGGATGCCTTAGTTGCACAGCAAGCCGAGAATACCAGTCTCAGGTCCTTTGCACTCCACCTCCACACCTCCCTGGTTCAGATTCTGGAAAGCACTCACTTGACCCAGACGATCGCCATTCCCTCGCTCCCAGCCCGCTTCCAAACCAATGACCATGCGCCCATTCGAGCCCCCCACACCCAGCCTCCCCAATCCCACAACCCTCCCATTTTTGCGTACGAACACCCCGGATGCACGAGGCCTGTGCACCCCACTAGGCCCCTAACCGCTCCGTCCCACCACCATCGCCCCGCTACGAGCGCCCCTTTCCCTATGCCGGCCCCGAGCATGTGGCTTACCCACCCCTCCGGCAGTGCTGACGCGACAACTTCCATTCTCGCCCCCAAAATGGGCCATCTTCCTCCATCCGGCTCAGCCGACCCAGCGGCTGGATCTTATTCACCACGCAAGCGAAGAGCCGTGGGCCAAGGGCCCTCGCCCGACTATGCTTTCTTCGCCCCCAACACACAACCGTCTTTTTAATCACACCCCCAACTTTTACCTTATATACGCTCATATTAATCTTGGTCTTTCGATCCCACCCTACTACTATATGCTCATATTAATCATGGTCTATCGATCCTACCCCACTACAACAGGCATTATACCTCGCCTACCCCTTCCCGCTGGTCTGGATCTCTTCCCGGGAACCTGCGTGCTTTTTTGCCTCTCGGCCGTCGTCTTCCTTACACGGAAATAACAGCTCTCTCTCCTAACCGCTTCGCGTCCATGTACCCCGTCTGTTTCCTTCTTTTCAGTATGCATATGTGCTCACATGGTCTCACTCGGATCCGTTCGCTCACTGAGACGTTTCGCAGCGCTCAGTGAATCCTGCAACGCTTTGGCCGCTTCAAGCGCAAAATAGGCTTGGGCGTCGCGTTTGTATGACTGTGGACTGTTGTCTCGTCCGCAAAGGTTCTCGCCTATGCATAATGCATGATATCTCTCGGTATCAACAGCTATACCGCTTCAAGCGCCCTACAGGCGTAGTCGTTTGTATCTCGGATCTCATAACTGCTCGCCTTGTCCGCCTCTGCTCTCATTAATCTCATTCCTCAAGATGAAGATTCTTCGAGACTTCTCTTGATCCGATTTCCATACCGGGGCTTGGCGCTTGTCGTACCACGGGACGTTGGCCATGCCCCTTTCTCGTCAACAATGTCACCTTTAATCCACCTCGATCCTTGCTGCCTACTGGTAGCTATCAAACGCCATATGGGTTGTGCGATAGAGGGAATCGATGTGACAAGCGACAGGAGTGACTATAGTGACTGCAGTGATTATTAGTGTCTAGAGAGTATAGAGACCCCGACTGTTTGTATACAGTGGGTTTGGATATGTGACACATGTGATCCAGTAACGTTGACGGTTACCGGAAAAGGTTAACCTTATTCTCCCTCTGATGCATCTTCCGAAGTCAGATCACCGGCGTCACAACATGTGCATAATCGCGCTTTGTTCTGCAGTGAAGAGATGGACCCAGCGGGATGGGCAATCCAGTACAGGTGCGGTAACGACAGTGCAGTAGGTACAGTGTGACGTACGTGACACTTTTTAGCGAGTCTTTCCGGTCTGAGATCTGAGATCTGGCCGTGAACTTGATACATTGCCGATAGTACTAATGATAAAAAGCACAACTGGAGAAGACGGTCTCTCCCAATTCATATGCGCGGGAATGGTTTACCGTTCTGAGTGGAAGCGGGTAATGCGGCGACACGGTGACGATAACGAGGTGATGCGTAAGTACTCAGAATGCACTCATCATGATGATGTAGAAGAGAAGAAAGCGTTATTTGGTCCTGGAATGTGGAGAGAGCGAAAATGATAAGGATAGATGTGGTTCCCCGACTCTCATCGATTGTATAGAAGTGAGAACTAATAAGAGATCCCCTGGTCCTTTCAAAAGAACTCATATTCTCTGACGAATGTGGAGATGGACTGACGCATATTGACGGACGACACATTTGCGGGCACTGTTGGTACTTCGTGTGTACTTCAGCATAAAATGCCGCTCTACACGTGCAAACACAAGCATCTGTGACTGTTGATTCTTTATCGCTGCACATATATAGGCATTATTACAGCATCGAGCCGAAAGGCCGAGGTTGCAAGGGTGGGGTGGGGGGGGTGCTGAATGAGTCTCGTAGAAAGAAGGCTGATGCGAACAATTGGATAGGGTAGCCGCAATGGCTACTGGTGGTTATTCAAAGCCCTGCCATTGATGGCGTAACAGGTTTAGAGTCACGATACTAGTGCTGTGCGTGTGAGTGTGTACTAGTGGTTGCAAGTGCACAAGGGTGGAGATTGGCGTTTGCATGTAATTCGGCTTGTACAACGGGTGAAAGCCATAGGAACACCCATGCGTCGTTTCGCGATACTACTACTCAGTGCTAGTACTGGCAGCAGGGTACAACCGGCCCAACTTGTTTCGTTGCTTGGCACAATCTCCCTTCTCTCCCCCTCCTACATTGTAATCGTCTTCTTACTACTGTGGCATGCCAAAAGCTTTATAAAAATGTGCTGTACATTATGCATTTGTGTTTGCGCTCTTCTCTCTTGCTATACGCGCGTAACACTTTCAACGCACACGGGCCAACCTTCTTCCCCTGTGAAGCTTGAAGGTAGAGAGTATGTGGCTCCCATGCACATGTACGCGGGAAACATGTCAACGCTCAATCTTCACTCGAATACTATAGTCACTTCGTCACCTCAGCCCCTGCCACGAGTCACTCTAGTCACTCTAGTCACTAGTCACTACTAATCACAACTAATCACTGTAGTCACTAACATTCACATATCTGCGCAGACATAAACAAACAAGCAAACAAACGAACGAACAAACAAACACAAACAAACAACAACAAACAAACAAACAAACAAACAAACAAACAAAACTCTCCTTTGTCTCGACGTTGATGTTCGAAGATGCCAGAAGTTTGAAGCTTGACGTTGATGAACCTGCTGAGCGCGCTGACTATTAGTACTAGTAGCGCTGGCTGAGCTGTTCTAACACCATGCTTTCTCCTGCTATCCCTTCCATCCGTGCTTATGTACTCTGCTAGCGAAATCTGAGATGCGAGCAACTAAGGTTGAAGGAAGAAGGGTAAGTTCTTTTACTAACCACTGCGCACGGAGGAGCGGAGCAGCGCATACTCTGCAGCTGCTAACTCCCATGCCATATCCTCCCCTCATTGTGCCCATAAACGTGTGTTGCGGTAAAATATGAATTGTAGGTGTCACTTCACCAATTGGCCCCCAATTCCAACGATGGTCAAGGAGCGATCGACGCGAGTGCTGCTAACGTGGCGCAACGAGTGCACTGCATTCGCTCTCTCACACACGCTCCAACCCCCCCCTCATCGATCCAGCCCCACGGCAGGTTTCGACACAAGGCGGTACATGATGGGCCAGGATGCATGGCAAACAGAGAAGAATGGATGTATATCGCGATGCAGGTTGCCGCCGCCTGTCTGAGGCGGAGGCGGAGGTGGAGGCGGAGGTGAGCGCAAGGGCGGGGCCGGACTGGGAAGCGGGGTTCATTGCTCGTGCGCAGCATATTACTACTCAAATACCACACCCCTGACCCCTGGCCGCGCCCGGCTTGTCCAGGGTCAGGACTCATCCTTCCAGGTGGGTGAGGAGCAACGGCAACAAGGAGTTTTGCTGACACAGCGCCACAATCTCGTTTCCAGTTAGGATCGGCGGGCCGGCGGGGGTGGGGCCAGGGGCAGGCACCGCGACGGAAGGCGCCTTGTCCTCTGCCTGGGAGCGGTCCGGGTCGCGCGTCGAGTCGGCGCGTAGGAGAGGATGGCGAACGCTCGCGCTGGCAGATCGTCGAGGCGGCGTGTTAGGCTCTCGAGCGCCGTCCAAATCGGCCCGCGGTTAGAAGCAGATGGCGGGTGGGGCGAAGCTGTGGACGGCGCTCGGTTTCGGCCCACGAGCGGAGCACGCGTGCGCGACGATGTGCGGGACAAGGTGCGTGCAGGCGAGGTGAGTGTTGCAACCGGCGCTAGCACTGCGTTGAAGCGACACAGCATTTGCTTCGCGTCCCAGTCACCAGCGCCTCGCGCAAGGTTTCCATTGCAATGGTCTGCACGGCCGATTGACTCGCTGATCCGCCGGCCCGCCGCGCAGCTTCAATTTTCGTGCCCACCACGTCCGTGACAAAGTCGCGCTTGTTGTCGTCCTCGAGGCTGAAAAGGTAGCGTCGCGTTTCGCTGCCCTCAGACGAGGTGAGGAGGAACGTGTGTAGCATGAACGCCCTTTCTACCTTGAGGGTGGCGCTGCGGGGCAGTGGGACGGATCCGGGAGGTGGGGCATCCGACGCGCCTGCACGCGGTCGGAAGTGTAGGTGCCGGAAGTAGCGACTGTTGCGCCCGGCCCGTACAAGACTACCTGTTTGGGCCCCAACGTGCGCGACTGCATCGTAAAGCTGCAGTGGGGCCGAATGCGTAAAGCTCAGGACGGGCGGATCAAAGCGGATGTCGTGGCCATAGAGCCGAATCGCAAAGTCCCGGTCCGCGTGCGGGATGAACACCGTGACAGGGCACTTGGCTGTTGTAGACGAGTATCGAGGGCAAAGGCGAGGCGAGAAAGATGGGGGGAGCAGGCTCGGTGGAGGACAAGGCCATGGCCAGGGGTTCGGTGTGGATCGATGCATAAATCCGAAGGATCGTGGCATCGGCCAACACGTGGCCCCATCCTGCGCCCGAACACGAGCGACAAATGCATCGGAGCTTTCGTAGGTTGGTATAAGTGTCCCCGTCCTAACGTACCCGGGAGGCCATCCCGTACCCCTCCATTTCGCCGCGTGCATCGCATCGTTCAGGAACATGGCCAGGACCAAGATAGCAGCAATGTCTCTTGTGAAGCCGGGTTGATGAGCGACATTTGACCTCGACCCATCGGCTCGCGAAGCGCGCATAAGCCGCTCCATCTCCTGGTAGCGCGAAGCAACCGGATGTCCAGTAGGAGCGCCCGCAGTGCGCTTTCCACGGAGACGCCATCAGCCGCTGAGAGGCAAGTAGGCATCCAGCACATCCGCATGCCGGGGGTCACACAAGTAGGAGGTCAACACAATCCTTGTCCAGGTCGGGTGTCTGAGCTAGAAGTTCGCATGTCGGCGCAGTATAGAGGCAATCCGGCGCATCACAGCATCCTGCAGTGCGCCCTCGGCATGCGCGCAAAGCGACTGACGAGCGACTTCATTAACGGATGCGGGCGCCCACTCTCCGTGGCCGGTTTCTTTGGGTATCGACAGCCGCACCGTTCGCAAATCGAGGACAGCCTTACGCTGAACGTCCAGCTCAGATCCGCCATGCCGAGCACCGCACACTCCCATCGGTGACGCGAGCGGTTTGGCTAGCACAATCATATCGTTGAACCAAACAAGAATCGGTCTTTGATCCCACTCGCAGTGACCACCTGGTACACCGGCGCGGCCCTTAGCAACTGTCGTGGTGGATTGGATGCCGCCTGAGAAACAACGCCTGGGACCGCGATGCCACCGACCGTGCTGGAAAGGATCCTGCCAAAATGCCACAACTGTGCCAACACTTCCTCCGAAATCTCTCCTGCCCCCGGGACGAGCGGAGGGGCCAACGTTCCTCGTTCGCCCACCATAGCCGAGGGGCTGTCGGGATGCGCCGGGGAGACGGCAGGGGGCGTTGTGGGCACCCCGTCCCGGCGTGGAAGGGTAGCGCGAGGACCAAGCCGAAGGTGGAGCGGGCCCGCTCCGTTCGGTCCCATCGTTCCGCTCGTTCCGTCCGCTCAGGCAGACGATCCGACCGTTCGATTGTCTCGCCAGCAAGACCAGCGACTTTTAATGGTTCGGGTGTTTTCTTTCTCCGCAGCGAGCCAAAAATCGATCGCTTTAGGCCCGACTGGGTCCGACCCAAGAGTGAGGGTGATCGTTCCGCGGTTAGGTGCGAGGGAGGGCGATCCGAGTGATGCGTGGCAGGGTCTGGAATAAGTTGGGGGGGAAGTTGCGCCCCGCCCATAGAGTCGGGTCCAGGCGAGGTAGATCTCGAGGAGGTATGCAGATACGGCCCGTGAACCGTTGGTGACGGCGGTGTCGGAAGACGCAATCCAGGTTTCGGCGCCGCCGACTTGGCCACCCAGGACCCGCCCCCCGTTGGCGGCGAGGACACAGGTTGGGCTGTACCTGTGGCCACCGAGTGCGAACGTGGCGGGATTTGAGGCGTAGGCGATGCTGGAGGAGATTGAGCATGGTAGGGAAACACGTTGGCCAAGGGCGAAGTGGCCGAGTGGGTCCGGCTGTGAGGAAGGACAATGTGTCGGCCGGTGGGAGAGGCAGGCGGGGAACCACGCATCGAGGGTGTTGCGTGGGGGTGGTGGAGGGAGGAGGTGGTGCTGGTATTGGGGTGACGCATCTGCACGGGAGCGGAGGCTGAGGAACGAGCAGATTCCCGCCGCGAAGCAGCCACGGTAGCAGCAGCCAGTGCAGCAGCTGTCGATGCATCCCCGACTGCGGAGGAGAAGGAGTCGGTCGCCCGTGCCCGGGCAGTGGAGGAGGAATGAGGCACTTGCGCTGCCAGATCCGATCCTTCTTCCGGTAAAGGATGCCCGCCTTGCTGATCCCCTTCCTCCGAGTCGCTCACCTCGCTCAACTCCGAGTCGTTTCCGTCATGAGGACGCAACATGCTGAATCGTTTGCTGTCTTGCGAGACAGAAAGCGGACGGGAGCGCAAGGCCACTCCGGGCCGCCGCTGGGGCACGTCGAGATTGAGCGATTCGGTTGGAGATGATCGAGCAGTAGGATCATTGCCTTGGTCTTCTAACGGCTAGGTCAGTCTCATCATCATTTGAGAGGGGAAACGCACGTACCATCTGTCATGGTCCTCAACGATTCCAGCCCTTGCATGACGGCCGAGGACGATTTGAGTGAGCGTGGCCAATCATCCGTATCTAAGGGCGCACCCCCTGACGGGCCCATGATGACCGGGACGATGCTGCCCTCGGATGGGGAGGACACAATGTCCCTCGAAACAGGGGCCATACCAGTGCGCAACACGGGTTGAACCTGGACAACCCGCGCATTCCTTACGGATCCGACTTCTGTGCTAGCTCCTGTGCTGGCCGAACTCACTTCGCTTTGATGGGACATTGAGGCTTCCTTGCGTGGTACAGGGCGGCGCGGAGGAAGTGGGGTCGCACTCACAGGCGCTGCGTCCGGACCGATCCGGTTGGAAGGCGTGCGGGCCGAAAGTTTTCGTAGCAGCTGCACTCGAGCCGCGTCCCGCGCCGAGGGCAGAGCCTGTTGCCGCTGTCCTCCTCCTCGGGTTGGATGAGCGTTTCAAGAAAGGCGGCGCGGTGCTCTTGTTCGGCCATGGCCGTCAGTCCCCCAATCGTGAGCGAACGTCTGAGGTCGGCCGGGTATGAAAGAGAGAAGGGTCTGATACGTTGCTCATTTGGGAGCTCTGGCGAATAGGGCGGGACGAGCGCGGCCGCCCCCGCTCTTCCAGCGCCTCCTCGTGCAAGGAGGGTGCCAAAGATGTTTTAGACAGAGGGATTCGCGATGCCCTCTTTTCGTTCCGCAACTCATCCCCCCGGAAATCTTCGTCCTCGCTGTCGTCGCTGTCCGAGTCACTGGACGGGATAAAGCGGACAGGGGAATGTTCGGCAACGGGGGAAGACGTGGGGAACGACCAATGCGGTCCGGATCGTCTTCGTCCTCCAAAGATGCATCCTCGTCCCCTTCAAGTTCCGCTGGCCAAGAAGTGTTCGGCGGCGGCCCGGTTGCGCCCTGCCTCTAAGTGGTCGGTGGGGGAGGGCTCGTCGTTGGCTGATGCCGGCTCCGACACCGATCAGCTTTTCTAGGGCGTGTGCGCGCGCCACGGAATGAGCCGAAGACGAGGTGGATGCGCTGCGGCGAAGAGACTGCTTTTGGCGCTCGTTGAGGATGCGCTGACGCAGTTGCTCGAGCGAAGGCAAGGGGCTACGTTGCGGAGGCTCTTTTCTCCTAGGGGGTGCAAGGACGCGTTGGCAGACAAGGTGAGCGCGGGGGCGAGGTCACGGCGGGGAGGCCCAAACCGGGGCAGGCGTGACCAATGGCGCAATGGAAGGGTCCGCAGAGCTCACGCCAGCGCCAGCGCCAGCAATGCCCAGCCCCACCCCGGCACCCATCCGGGCATGCCCAGTGTGCCGGAAGGGAGCAGCCCCAGCAAGGGCGAGAGGCCGGGGCTAAGCTGGGGAAAAGGTGTTTGGACTGGAGGTGAGAGGGGGGGCGGGCGGGGTCGTGAGCAAGGGGAGTCCCTGGGGGCCGGTGGAGACGGGTAGTTGACGACGTGGGCGGGGAGGCCCTGGGCCAGGAGCGAAGCCTGGAGCTGCTGGATCTGCTGCTGCGTCTGGAGCAGCTGCTGGATTTGCAGCTGGAGGTTTGTGTCGCCCTCGCCGGTGGGTGCGGATAGGCCTGCTGAGCCTGGCCATCCCCAGGCGGGTGTCGTGCGCTTCGTCACGATCGTCGTCGCTGTCGTCGTTGTCGGTAGCGCCTGCTTGGTCACCGGTGTCGTCGCTGCGCGTGGGCCAGGCGGGTGGGGAGGGTGGGGGGGCCGCTGGGGCCGCTGGGGGGAAAGGGGACGGGACGGGGGCGGGGGCGGGCGGGGGTGCGGTGGGAGGCGGCGCGGCGGAGGCTGGCGATGGCGTGGGAGCGGAGCGCGGTGTCTGCCGCAGGCTCGCCGCTGGGCGGCGGCGAGGAGGGAGGCATCGCGCAGCGCAGGCGGGGGGGGGGGGGGAGGGGGAGGGGGTGGCGACGGCGACGGCGAGGGTGGCGGGGACGACGAAGGCGCGGGTGGAGTGGATGCGGCGGGCGCCGGAGCGGATGGATGTGGACGGTGTGGCGCCAGACCAGCCAGCAGACCAGCCGCCCAGCCGGCGTCGGAGCGGAAGCGTCGGCGGAAGCGGCTGGCCCAGCACGCCCACGCACTGCCACGCACTGCCCGACACTGCCAGGCACTGCCAGGCACCGCCGGCACCCCCCAGCACTCCCCAGCACTCCCCGGCACTGCCCTCGCCCCGCCACACACTGCCGCCCTGCCCGCCCGCCGCGCCACGCCCCACACTGCCCCCCGCCACCACCCACCCACCTTCACGCATTCATCACCTGTCCCCCTCGTATACCTCTCGCTTCGCGCGCCGCGCGTCACGCTTCGTCGCTGCGCCTCCCCTGCTTTTCTACCACTTTCAGTGTTGGCTCGATTGTAATAGTAACTAGCAACCCCCGCCGCACTCCTGCCCGCCTTCGATGCACACGTCACGCAGCTCGATTCATTCATAGTCGCGCTCCAGATCCAGACCGGCCAGCCTCACCCCGAGCCCACATCCACCCACCGCCAGCGCCATCGCATACGCATCCTGCGCCTTGTCCACCATCGCCGTCAGCTGCGCCTTCAGCCCCTCGGGCAGCAGCACTCAGCCCGAGCCGTTGCCCCGCCGGGCGCGGCATGTCCAGCGGCTGCGGCGCCTGGCCCAGGCTCTGCGACTGGCTCTGCGACTGGCTCGGCGCCTGCGATCTTGCCGCCCGCTTGTCGCCTCTCCGCGTCTGCCAGACGCGCATTGTCTGCCTTGCCGTGCCGCCCGTTCGCGTGGGCCAGCGCCTCCTCCGCCCGGCTCGTTTTCTTCACTCCCTGTGCCGCCACACTGGCCGGCGGCGGTGGCGGCGGACCAGGCGCCGCGCGCGGATCCTTTCCTCGGTTTTTGGTGCTGCGCCTTGAAGGCAGCCAGAGCCTCTTTTTTGTTCTTGAGCAAGGCTCGGATCTCCTCTGGCGTCTGCGCCTTGTCGCGATACGCAATCATCCGCTCCTCCGCTCCGCGCATTGCACCCACACTGGGAAACCGGCCGCGGACTCCGCGAATGGAGCCGCCCATCGGTCCACCTCAGATTGGGTAAAGGGGCGGTTGGACACATAGCGCAAATCCACCGTCTTCTTCTCCCCAAATAGGCGGATTTGAATCCGCACATTGGTTGCCTTGCCTGGCGCCAACTCATAGTACTCATCTCCATGGCTCACGCCCTCGACTTCGTGGATGCGGAACACCTCCTCGGGTCGGCCATGGCTATCCACCACCGATGACCACTTTCATCACAATCTCGGACCCCGACCCCAGGGAATCTGATAACTTGTGCCGCAGGAATGCCTCCCATCCCTGGCGGTGCATCACGTTGATCACCAGTTGGCGATCGAGCTTGAGTGCGTTCAGGGCCTCCAGCGGTGGTGGCTGAGTGATCGCGTCCCATTCGTCATCATCGCTGGTACCGACACTGCCATGGCGCTTGCGCTGGGTTGGACGTCTGTACTCATAATCCGATTCCGAGTCCGACGAGGCATATCCCCGCCGCACCGGCTCCTCCTCCGAACTGGCTTCGGCCGGACCTGCCTTCTTCGCTTTGGCTCGGGCCGAGAGCTGCTTGAGCTTGTCTCGCTTGCTGGCCGCCGAGGCGAGACGACGCTTCTTCGGGATCCTCGTACTCTGATTCGCGCTCGCTCTCCGTCTCCTCATCCGAGTTGAACTCAGCCCGACGCTTGGCCGACTTGCGCTTCGTCTCAGAATCGTGCCCTTGGCCTTGCTGCGTCTGGTACATGGCCAACAGCGAGCGCTTTTTGTTCCCGCTTGCTCTTCTCGTCCCGACGAGAAGCAGAATCTCCTCGCGCTCCAACTCGGGGAGCTCGTCAATGTACTCGCGGTCGTCCTCATCCTTGTAGATGCCGAGTAAGGGTACGGTCCACGTCGTCTGCCTCGGCATCGCTCCCGTCATGAGCACCATAACCATCGCTGCTGCCGTGCATATCACTCCCGGGGGAGCGGGAGCGCGCACGCGCCTGCTCTCCGCCGCCCGCAAGACGCAGAAGCTCGTCGTCGAAATCAGCCATGGCGGTGGTGGTGGCAAGCTTGAAACCCGCAGCGCGATCCCTTTGATCCCATGTTTGTGCCGAGGAACAGATCAGCTGGTTGCGGCGGGGCGGAATGAATGGCCCGCTGGTGGCATGCCGCCTGCCCCGAGTTCCGCCCGGGTATTTTGAAATGTTGAGACAACGGCCACCCTTGTCCAGCTCAGGCGCAGATGAGATGAACGAGATCAGCTTCAAAACACTTTTGTCTCCCTCACTCTAGTACTGTGGCCCCACACCTCCGTAGATGGTGTCGACACTCCATCCTTCTGCAAGCTTAGGTAGTCGGAGGCACGGCACCAACCATGTTCATCCTCGAGGTGCCAGCGCTGCGCCCAACGAACTTGCGTCAGCAAGGACGAAATGACCAACTTTAGAGGGGCGGCTGGGCCACAATAAGCCCATAGAGTACCCCTCTCACCACCTTTCGATCAGTTAGGGTGCTCCAAAAGGAGGGGGTTTCAATCATGATGCCGGAAACGTGTCGATTCCAATGACAGACGACAGGACGACGGGTCGTGCAAACCAAGACCATGCACTCTTTTGCAGTGCTGCTTATTATCTGCAGCGGGTGAAGACAGCCTACTAATGAGCTTAGCGGACCCAAGCGTTTCTAGTTGTTTTATTGCCTGTTCGTCTGAAGTCGCACAGAGTTCCGATTTTGGAAAAATCAGCGTAGCTTGCCCGTTTGCTTCCATACACTTACTGTACGCGATAAGTCTGCCTTCTCGGTGGCCACTCCCAACCCTCTATTTGTCTTTACCACCCCACCCCGTCCCCCTCTACTGTGTTGTGCCCTTTTGGACTCGCCTATGCCTGATCAGAATAGATGGTGGGCTTTCTCCCCTGGTCCATTGGTGCCTCCTCCTCGGTGCCTCCTCCTCCTTCAATGGATCACTTCAGGCAATTGCTTCCTCTCCCTGTTTCGTCTCCCCACATTCCAGTCTCCCAGCTTCAATTTCCAGCTAACCCTCGGATCCATCCTTAATTACGCCCGAAAGCAGGAAGTTCCCAAGAGCCAAGCCTTGACCCGCCAAGGGCTTGGGCACTCCTGAAATGCTGAGGGGGCGGCCTGGCCTGGGTACGCCCATCAAAGATAAGATCGGTTGTCCGCCTCGTCATGCGCGTCATGGCGAAGTTTCATGTGGCGTCATAGGCGCCGTACCCGGCGGGAATCATGCAACGGTTCTTCAATCCCGGCTACCAAGACAAGCGTTACGCCCGGATGCGGCGGCTTCAGTCCTCCCCCTTCCCCATGGCGCGCGTCTTGGCTGTGAGGACCATGGACACGGTCATGGTGTTGGTTTATCGTGTACCATTGTACAATTACTTACTGTGCCCCAGCCAGTCTTGGATGTGGGCAAATGGCGGAGTTTGATAAAGAGGGGACGACCCAGTACGCCCCCCATCCCGCTTTCCCGCTCTTTCCCCTTTCTGGATTTGTGCGATGGGGATGACGGGGGCTTGGCACCGACGTAGCAAGGCGCTGTCGTTTGGTTGTCACTTGGTGTGTGGCGTCAGGATGGGCAGCGACAGAGCTAGAAGCTTGGCGAATGCGCCCATGTGTCCCCCTCGAGACCGCTAGGGTTCCCATCGGGCTGGCCATGGTGCATGGCGCGTGAGGCGCGTGACGTGTTGTGCATGTGAGCAACCGAGCGTGGCCAGTGTCGGCCAGTGCAGGCCAGGGCACCCTGTCACATGTCACACCAGTAAGCCGTGGTGCATAGTCCCGCAGGCACTGCCCCTGTGCGTGGGCGGCGGCCGGCGGAAGGCCACTCAGTACTCAGTACTCACCGGTCACCCGCCTTGGGCGCCGCGCTGAGACAGCACACGCGCGCCGTGCCCGCGTCTGGCCCATCTGATCGATGGCATCCCCCCTGCGGGGAAGGCAGCGCGGGGGCAGTGTGAGCACGCAGGCGCCCCGTGGTGCGGTTGCTCGCACGCGCCACGTCTGCCTCCGCTTGGGCCGCTCCGAGCGCCGCGCTGCCCGCTCGCTCCCATCTGCTCCGCCACCACCTCCGCCTGCCCTGCCTCCCCCGCTCCCCCCCGCCATGCCCCGCCGCAGTGCGTCCCCCCCCCGTTGCGCACGCACCGACGCTGGATACTCACCCTCCTCTCCGCCAGGCTCGAAGGATGCCGTGCAGGCGTCGTGCAGACAGACCAGCGCCCCCGCCCGGCCCACTCAGACCGCCCCGTGACCGAAATGGCACGCAGCATGACGAGGCGCGGCAAGCAAGCAGGCGACGCGGATGGACGTGATTGACCAGATGGATGCGTCGGCATTGGGCGGCAGCTCGCTCTTCCACCACGACTCGCCCTACGACGCCGTCTCGGCCCACCGCAACCGCCACGCCACCCCGCCCCCGTCCTTGCCTTCCACGGCGAGGAGCTACCCACGCCACCACCCCCCGCCACGCCAAGTGTGGCCAGCCTCAACGCGGATGTGTGGGGCGTGAGTGAGGAGCCGTGGCAAGACTTTGCTGCATGCACCTAAGCACCTCGCGCCTCCGCAGCCGTACCTCACTGCCTCGGCTGCCTCCTCCGCCTTGGACCTGGAGACGATCCTGACAGGCGGCAAGGGCCCCGCACGCGTTGCTACTCAGCCCCCGCCAACAACACAGACGAGCGATGTACCGAAACGCTCCCGCTCGGTCATGCGCCGGTTCAGGAAGGAGGAGGAGCGGGAAGGACGCGTCAAGTTCCAATCCAGCCCACCTCCCTCTAACCCAGCTCGGGCAGCGACCCAGCAGGTTCCCTCGTCTTCTCTCGAAGGAGGCTCGGCCTTATCCCGCTCGGCCAGCTTCTTCTCGAAGCTGAAGCGACGCAAACCGTCCTTGTCGACATAAGCCGCTAACAGGTGGGGGAAGACGGTTGGTCCCGCCGCTATTTACCTATCTTTCGGCAACGTCGCGCTGGCCGCTACACGACGTTGCTTGCCTCGCCGGTTCCTGCATCTTCTGATAGACATACTCCCTTCTTGTTTGCCAATGGCCTTCTCTCTTCTCTCGACCGTTCCTTCCCTGCCCGCCTTGCAGCTCAACTGGTGCTTTCGGTTTCAGAACGGACCCTGGATATGTGATGTTTCATACTGTGCGTTTGGTGTTCGGTGCGATTATAGCAAGCCAACGGGATCGTGGTGGAAACGGCCACAATCAAACGGCCAGGTTGAAGCAGATGAAGAGCTTCATGCGCTGGCCACATGCGCATGACCGATGGTCGGTGATCATCCTCATGGGCGACAGTCCCACCGAGCTTGAGGTTTGTCAGGCACGTCCCAAAATCACTCTTGAGGAAAGGAATGTCCGCATCCCATTCTCCTCGACATCAGACGCAGGCGTGCCCAGCCCTACTACCTGGATCAAGGCCGACGATTCCGGGACATGGGCATCGGAGGAAAGTGGCCGGGGGCACCAGCAGTGGGTCGCATTCTGTGGTTCCCTCGCCCGGGCCCTTCTTTTGTCCCTTTTGGTGAGCCCGAGCATGGTTGCGCTCCAAGAGAGTACTGCATGGGGTAGCGAGCGAGAGCGCAGTTCTTGGAACATAAAACGCAGATCGACTAAACAGCCGTTGTGACAATTGACGTCGAGATCAGTGCTACAAATCGGATGGACTGGGGTGAGACTGAATATAGATGTGTGTGGTATGGCTAGCCTTCTAGATCTCATGCATTACATGCAGGCCGCTTGGGAGATAAACGTACTAATAACGCGCAGGGAACCCGTTAGCGCGGTCACTCAAGGTGCAAGCCAGCGTCATCAACCAAACGAACGTGCCTCATAGGCAAGACCTTCCGAACAAGTGGACGAGCACATCCTGCCCCTCGTCCGATCTACCAGGGCTTGGTCACCAGCCTGATTGTGGATTAGCCTCACCATTTTCGGGCCGCGCCATGCTCTCAATAGAGTCCTGATGGTGCCATTGACGGGTCGAGCCGCCTACTCACCACAATGCGAAATGCCAGCAACTTGGGCCACCGCAGAAGGAAATGAACCACATACAGGTATCATCATGCCCATCCTGAGTCGGTAAGCCCAGAGAGAGGCGGGCACTGCGACCAAGCACATCACGAGGAACAATCAGCACCAGCTCAGCTTCTCATCCTGCAGGTCGCACAGCCTCAGGCCTGACCCTCTTTCCTCGGGTTTGCGAGGCAATTTGCACATGCGCGTCCCCTTCTTCATCGACACAACTTGGCGACAAAAGCCTGCCAAAGACTCAATCTATGCCTTTATAATAGTCCTCAGAACTTGCCTTTGCTTGGCGAGATGTTTAATCTGGCGAGGACGTACCGGGTGGGTCAGGTCAGGTGACCAGCGCCCCCTAACCAGTGCGGCTGCTACTACCGCCGGCCCGGCGTCTGGAAGCGGCACAGCGCGCGCTCGCGGGCGTGCCGGTGGTCGACAATCGGTGCCGGGTAGCCGAGCTTGGCAAAGACCGCGCGCGGCAGCTGCTCGTAGGGCATGTGGATCGTTGCGCCCTCGACGCTGCGCAGCTCGGGCACCCACCAGCGGACGAACGCACTGCTCGCATCGCTCTTCTCCGACTACGCCACCGGGTTGAAGATGCAGAAGTAGGGCTGCGCGTCCGTCCCCGTCGACGCGGCCCACTGCCAGCCGCCGGTGTTGGCCACGAGGTTGCCGTCGATGAAGTTGCGCATAAAGTACTGCTCGCCTCGCCGCCAGTGCAGCATCAGATGCTTGCTGAGGAACGCGGCGGCGATCATGCGCCCGCGGTTGTGCATCGCGCCTTGCGCGTTGCACTGCCGCACGCACGCGTCCATGATCAGGTAGCCCGTCCGGCCCTCCTTCCACGCCTGCAGCCCAGCCTCGTCCTCCTCCCACACCACCGCCTCGTACCGCTGCACAAACGCGCGCCCCATGGTCACCCGCGGCCACGCTGCTAGCACATGCCCGTAAAAATCGCGAAACCCCAGCTCAATGTTCCACTGCTCTGGCCCCGAGGTGCGGTCGAGCACCAGCCTGCACCCCGTCTGCGCCTGGCTCTGCCGCAAGCACGCCCGCGCACTGATCACGCCCGCCGACAACTAGGACCATAGGTGCGAGGTTCCATTTTCGGCAAGCTGGTTGCGCCCAATGTGGCAATGGGCAAACCGGCTCGTTGCTCCCTTGTCCGTCTTGGGGGCAGCGACAGGAGCGGTGTGTCGTCAGCTGTCGTCGGGCCTTGAAGAAAGGGCAGACCTGCCTTGCCAAAGAGAAGTGCTTCAGTACTGTCTCCGCCGTCTCTTCCCCGGCAGGTTTAATCTGGAGCGGAGGATGATCTGCTGCGGAGAGAAACCCTCTGCAGCTACAAGGGCGATCCCTTGCTTATTGCGTCAGCTATTCGGCTCCATCAAGCGTATTTGCACCTGTTTAGCGCACTGGTCAGTTCATCACAGCAGGCAAGGCATGGGTGGCTTCGTACATGATGAACGCATAGCGGCTATAGCTGTGCCAATGTCGTACGGGGCAGCAGCATGGAAGTGCATCAACAACGCGGCCGTAAGACGGCAAGGAAATGCGCCAGCTAGGAAGACGGCGGCGAGATGGGCTTGTCGGAACCAATCAGGCGGACGGATGAGATACCCCCCCCGATACAGCGTGCCTTGATGGCAACGTTAGCCCCCTCTTGGCCACAACACCGACATGGGGAACATGAACGATGTGAGCCAGTTTCACTGGTTGATGGAGGAAGTAGGGGTACGAGAGCCCCTCTGCAATGGATGGCACCATATCCACCCCCACCTCATCAGTGCAACTACTGATAGAAGCCACTGGCATGGCGTCATTGTTGGCACCTGTGTTACAAAGGTCAAGCCCACGCCCGTCTCAAGAATCCTCCCCTAGCCCGTCCGACATGTGACAACCACCTGTCGAGGGACTTCGTTTCGAGTGTGACCCATGACTAGCCCAAGGGGTCCGGCCAAGTCCAGTTGGTCCGACGAAATCGGTTCTCGCAGATCGGACGGGATGCGGTGCTTTCACAGTTCTATGGCCGCGGATGCCTGTTGAGTTTGGAGGGGGGGTAATGGGGGGAGGGTGTTGAGGGGGGGAACCGTACTGGGGCATACCCAGTAGGAGGACAGAGGGGGGGGCAGAGGGGAGAATACACCAAGGGGCAACCCTGGGGGACACAGGGAGGAGGGAGGGAGAATACACAAGGGGCAACCCTAGTGGGGGCATACCCCAGGGGGAGAGAGTACAGGGGAGGAGGGAGGGAGAATCGACTAAGGGAGAACCCTAGGGGGGGCCCTAGGGAGACCCGAGGGGGATACTCGCCGCAGTGGAGCGAGCTGGTGTGAGTAGGGTTTCGGGGTGCTCGGAGCGGGGTAAACAGCACTGAAAAACGGGAGGAGTAAAAGGGTATGGCTCAAACCTGATAGAGCGTCCGGCGCCGCTCACGCAGTCTTCCCTCTTTTTTTCCCTCTTTTCGTTCTTTCTTGCTCCGCAGGCGCGCTATTTTTACAAGGGCATGCCCACCCCACCCATTCAGGGTTGAGACAACTTTTGACTGGAAGACCACGGGAGTGAGTTAGTTTGAGTAGCCCAAGGCTGTAGCTATCCACCCCTACCACTCTCACTCTGATCCGACGCCTGGTCTTGGTGTGTCACGGGTGGTGGTGTGTGTGTCAGGCATGGTGGTGGGTGAGGGGGGTGAGGGTTAGGGTGGGGTGGGTGAGGGGGGTGAGGGTGGGTGTGGGTGAGGGGGTGAGGGTTAGGGTGGGGTGGGTGAGGGGGGTTAGGGTTAGGGTGGGGTGGGTGTAACTTTTGAACGGGCGTCGGATGGGAAAACGGAGGCATATGCTGCATAGAGCGGACGATTTTATAGCGAGCTATCGCCTCGGCATACTCTCTCCCCTTCGGGTAGCTCGCTATCTACCCTCGGCCCTCCCCTAGGGTTAGGGTTAGGG